>JAUEKU010178799.1:0-10507 GCA_032274805.1 Gypsophila paniculata | reverse complement strand
AATCAGACGTTATCAGCAGAAGATTTACGCGATCCTGAGACATCCGCTCTAATAGCAGCAAAAATGAAGGAATTTCACGGCCTTAACATGCCTGGCACTAAAACTGCTGTCTTATGGAGCAGAACAAGGTACTAAAAGCAAGGAATCGATCAGTTTGGTTTCTGCAATTTCTTATTGAAAATTTCTCACTTTCTTATCCAATTCTTGGTATATGTAGGCGCTTTTTGAGGAAGGCCAAGAACTTATGTTCGTCAGCTGATGTCAAGGAGTTTGGGATAGAGAGTCTAGATGCCGAGATCCAATTGCTCGAGAAGGAGCTCACACGAGATGATCAGGAGATTGGGTTCTGTCACAATGACCTGCAGTATGGCAACATAATGATGGACGAGGAGACTAAATCAATCACTCTTATTGTAAGCAGCCTCGACTTTGGTGGATAACTCAAACCATTCGTTCAGTATGTCAATGCACCGAATAATTGGATACACGTTTGTTCATTTTGTGCAGGACTACGAGTACTCAAG
Source organism: Gypsophila paniculata (assembly GCA_032274805.1). Lineage (NCBI taxonomy): Eukaryota > Viridiplantae > Streptophyta > Magnoliopsida > Caryophyllales > Caryophyllaceae > Gypsophila > Gypsophila paniculata. The sequence continues at coordinate 9,983 of JAUEKU010178799.1, read as the reverse complement.
CTATAACCCTGTCGCTTATGACCTCGCTAATCACTTCTGTGAGATGGCCGCCAATTACCATTCTGACACGCCTTATCTCTTGGATTACACGAAATACCCTGGTTAGTTTACCATGTTCTGCATTCCAAAATCACTCCATTCTGTCATCCAAAGCGTGATCTGAGAAGCTAACGTCTTCATTTTCGTGCTCTAACAGATGAGGACGAGCGCAGAAGATTTGTACATGCATATCTTAGCTCATCAGGTCAGTATTGAACTGTCTATTATTGGCTTTAATTTCATAGAGGTAGTTGCAAAGATTGTGACATCTGAGCTACAAAGTTATTACAGCAGCTAGTTAGACTTTTGTATTGCTGATATTTTTATACACGTATGTTTCGGTCTCTGTCAGCAATTATGTTATTTAGCTCCTTTTTCACCAAAATACAAAATTAGAATGAATGGACCATTTTTTTTGTGTTGACATTATTGATTCCGTGACTCAAAATCCCCCGTCTGTGACTGGTTAATCGTGTTTTTGGCTGTAAGTGAAGTGTCGAACCAATGTCGATTGATGAGTGTCGGACACGGATACAATAAGGTAATTGAAATGAAATGTCGAAGTAACATAGGTCGAGAATTGTATTGACCAAGTCAGATAATTGTCATCGAGATTCCATGCTACATTCAACTAACCAATCAATTCCGAGAATCACATCATAATTTGTAACATAGCATATATTCCACAAAACTACAACTTTCGAATATCATTTTCAAGATTATTAATGTTTCGTAATCGTCATGGGACCACAGGAGAAGAACCCAGTGACAGTGAAATGGATGACTTGCTGCAGCTTGCTGAGAAGTACTCTCTTGCCAACCATCTTTTCTGGGGCCTGTGGGGCATGATCTCGGTACTACCCATCTTCGTCTCCCTTTCCAATCAATGTTTTCCATTCAAAAGACGGTTCATGTTAGTCGACTTCAAATAATTTTGGGATCAAGCCCTTTTGCTGATATTGGAAATGTTTTTTGTTTGTTTGCAGGCTTATGTGAATAAAATCGACTTCGACTACAAGGAGTATGCAAGGCAGAGGTTCCAGCAGTACTGGCTAAAGAAAGCGCAACTCCTTGGTCCGTCTCTACTACCACTTGAAGATGCTGAAACTGCTTAAATTTGTTCGGACATGGGTTGTTTTTCTGTTCTAATTTTTCGTACGATTGGCCTCGTGTAAGGTCGTAATGTAGAGTGATAAGATGACATCGCTTCATCGCCTATTTCTTGGGTACGTTTTACTGCTGTAAATTGTAAGCCATGAGACAATCTTGCATTCTGCAACTCTGTAAACTGAAGTTTGGGAGTAAATAGTGTTGTACCATCCTATAGAGGATTATGAGTAATGTTTCGTTTTTGTTTCGGATTAATTTGCGTTTACTGAATGGATAAACTTGGTTTATGAGCGCGATTAGCGATTAAGAATTGGCATTAACATTAGTGTGTCCCATGTAAGCGTCATATTAACCGTCGAGATAATATGACTCATCTCGGATATCTACTTGGGGAGTAAAAACTTTGCCATGGATGTGAGTCATATTATCTCGACGGTTGATCCATGTCAAAGTTTTAAAACTTTGCCATGGATGTAAGTCATATTATCTCGGATATCTACTTAGGGAGTAAAACGATTAGGTTGATGCTGGACCAAACTCGATGAAATATAATTTTATATGGTGTATATAAGAGGAGATTGATCAAACACTCAAATCATCGATGTGAGTATGTACTGTATAATTTTAGATACCTAAGAAAAAGTTTAAATGTTGGGGGAGTTGAGGACCCACGTCCTTAAGCGTGAATTTACAATGGTTAATGGATCAATGTAAATGTCAATATATCATGATTAGATATGTTTTTAAATAGCTGATAAGGAAATAAACAATGAATACTTTATTCTAATATCTTGAGTATAGAGTTTATAAAGTGTGAAATCCTTATCATCTTCAAAGTATGACTTTCAAGTGTAACTAATTATGCTTGATAAAGTTAGACATATAGTACTTCATAATTAGTGGTGGAGTTAGGGGAATGACGGAGACGATCATCCTCCTAATTTTCAAAAAGTTAATGAATTTTTTTATTTAATTTTAATTTATTTTATTAATATTTTGTCATCCTAAATTAAAATTACGGCTCCATCGTTATATGCGATATTATATTAGGTATTGAAATGAAAAGTGAAGGTCACGAATAGTAAAAACGAGGTATAGTTTGAGTAAGTCTCCCTTAAAATGGGTTATCCGTCTTAAAAACGGGTTAAATATTATTTCACTTGTGCATATAAGAGAAGTCTTTTGCTTTATTCAATACACTTTATTTTTGTTTTATTCTAAATACTTGACCCGTTGTAAATTTAAGACGAATATACCCGTCTTAAGTGAGAATTTATGAAATTACATTAGGCAGTAATTTAATATAAGTGGGTGGTTGGATGAAGTGATGCACCACATTGACTTGTAGGAACATCAAACATGATTACAAAAGTCAATGAAGGAGATACGCAGACTAACGTGTAGCAGAAATTTTGATTTAAGACGATTATATTCGTTGTGAGGGTAAAATGAGTCAAATAATTAAACTAAGATAAAAGTAAAATATATAGCGAAAAATAAAAGAGTTATTTTATATGTACAAATAATATCATACCTAACTCATTTTAACTTTAAGACAGATAAATATCGTCTTAAGGATAATTTAAACTTGTATTGGTGCTCTCAATTAAAAAAACAGTACATTAAAAAGAATCTAGAGTAAATGGGTGGCAAACATGATTCTAGAGACATGCATCACTTTTCATCACATATCACTTTTGTTGAAGATTCTGTACGTATTACAGATGCTGATTTGTATACTGCCTACATTATGTTATCTGATTTTACCTTAAAAAAACCGGATATGAAAGATGAACGTGTACGATATATTTTTATGTGTATTCATCACGTGTAAGACTTATTAAAATTTAGAAAAGAAAAAATGAGTCGGAGAAGTTAAAAAATGAGCGTTGTAATTGTAATAAGATATGAACATTTGCTAAAAAAAAATACTGTATAAATATCTATTTGTGAAGACTCCTCACCCAATGATCAAACAAGGCTTCTTGTGCAGTAGCATCATCAAAAGACACAATGTCAGCATTATGTGCTGTCTGACTAAAGCCCCCTGACCTGTAACCACCTCTGGAATTAGTTCTAGCAGAACCTCCTCTGCCTGGCTTAAAATTCACCCCATACTTGAGCTTGAAACAATTCTCTTTAGCATGACCCTTTTTACCACAAACAGGACATTCCCTCAACATAAAGCACTCAGCCTTAGTGTGCCCAAGACTATGACAGTACCTACACTCCGTAACACCAGAATCCAAGCCCCCAACTTCAACCTTTGGTTTCTTCCAGTGGGAAGAAGGACCACCCCTGGGCAAATTGCTAGCAAAGGCAGAACTCTCAGTCAAGACACCAGCAGCATCATGCAATTGTTTCTGTTTCTCTACCTTTTGAAGTAAGAAAAGTGTCTTGTTGAGAGGAGGAAGAGTGTCTTGCGTCAGAACATGAGTCTTAACACTCTCATAGACATCATTTAATCCCATCAGAAAATGGATTAACCTAGCATTAGACTCCCTGCTCACAATTCTTTTCAAGTAATCACAGGTGCAAGAATCTAGGGCACCACAAGTACAAAGAGGAAAGGGATCTAAGGAATCAATATTCTCCCAAGTAGTCTTAAGTCGACCATAATACTCAACCAGTGAAGAATTAGCCTGAGAAGACTCATTCAATTCCTTCCTGAGCTCATAAATCTCAAGGTAATTGGCCTGACCAAAACGATCTAAGATCTCACTCCACAACTCCTTAGCACCACTCACATACTGCAATGTTTCAGTAATACTAGGTTCAATTGAATTTAGAATCCATTGCATGACAAGTAAATCACACCGTATCCACTGGTGATAGGATTTGTCAGTCTTAGATGGAGCCTTACAAGAACCGTCAATGAAACCTTCCTTGTTCTTAGCAATCAAAGCATGGTAAACGTCACGTTTTCACTTGACGAAGTTATTACCAGTAAATAGGTAGGTAACTAAATGAAGAGTCGGTTGATCAGAATTAGAGAGAAACAATGGATCATCAAACGAAGCATATGTAGATGGAGTCTCAGAATTAGACGCAACAGCAGATGGAGTAGTCATGATGATTGGAGGAGAAATTAGGGAAACTAGGGCAAAATTGAAGAGAAATTGGGGAAAAATAGCAGGGGAACAGAAGCACACAAAATCGAACAAAAATTAGGTCAAAAACAAAGAAATTAGGTCGAAATTTAGGGGAAAACAGTGAGGAACACAACACACAGGGAATCGCAGCGAAGTGAAGAACGAGTCGCAAGAAATCGAGGACGAAATTCAAGAAAACACTGAAGAAATCGAAGAGAATTAACGAAGAAATTGAAGAGATGCGAAGAAATCGCAAGAGAAAAAATTGAATGTGGAAGAAAATTGAAAGAGAAGGAGAAAAAACGAGAGATACCAGAGGTACGCATCAAGTATGAAAAGCGGAAGAGGATCGAAACCTATTGCGATTGATACCATGTGAAACCGTATCCACATAAGGCTCCCACTGTTTCATGCCATGGAGAATCCCAAGATTAATGGGCTCCAATATAAGGCTTTGTCAGTGATTCAATTAATGGGCTCACATGTGACGGGGGAGTGTGAAGAATACCTCACATGTGAGATCCCACATGGATTGTGGAGGAATGATTTGTTCACTTTATAAGGCAAGGGGCTACTCCTCCAATCACCAATTGATTTTGGGATGGAACCCTCTTGGACTTATTAAGTGGATTTTCTTCCTCCATGAGCGGCCCAGGTCTCGGTTTCACACTATTTGACTACAGTACTTCATAAAATAATTTAAAATAAGATCAATTTATTTCATCCGTTTGAATTTGCTCCCAAATCATATCTTAGAGGCAGATCATAAGTACGCCGGGCTGTCCCCGTGAAAAAAATTTATCATCTATTAATAACAGTACTACTCATAAGGTTCTGGAACCAAATCATGAACCTCATTTTCTCTCTGTGATGATTCGCGATTATATACATAAATCCGCCCGAGTAACATGTACAAGTGAAAGATCGGAACACACTAACATTTCCGCTATCTACCTGTGTCAAAACCTGTACGAATAGCACTTGATGTAACGACAATGACCATCCAACGCTCCAAAGATTTTACAATCGGCCAACCGGGTCATTGATTCCCATCAAAGCGCAAAACTGGTGTATCACGGTGGATTATGGGCAAAAATCGGTCCTGTTGTTGGCTTATCGCTTCAAGTCTAAGAAGTCCTGCAGCAACAGAAACAGAATTTCAAAAAAACATTCGAAATAAATATTGCGATTCAACAACTTTTCCCCTTATATGTCGAGTCAAACACTCGTCATTCTTTGGTTTGGATCATGATGGAAAACACACAATATTGTGATAATAGTAGCCAGTCACTAGATGTAATTCTCATCGTAATTTATATTATGGGTCATACGAGAACACCCTCGTCAAAGGTAAGGTCGCGTACATATACCTCTCTTATTCTGCCATTGGAAGAACCTTTGAGATACTACATAATGTTATCGTTGTTTTGCACCCCAACATCACCCTCGACCCAATATCTCAAACATAGTTGCGGATTAGATGTATTTGTCGACTAAATTTAAATAGTATGCATAAAACAGTTACTCCCTTCATCCTTTTACATCATGTGAACTTTGAGCGATATACTAAAACTACAGCCTTTCTGAAAATTTACTTTATATATAAACATATTTTGGAGAAATCAATTGTAAAAGTTGACATCATCTGATCACCAAACTCAAACGCGAACGATATGAGTTAGATGTAGGGAGTGTTGTTAATTTATGGTATCATGTAAGATATGTTTCAAGACAAGGTACATACCTCTTCGAGCATCAAATCGCTCAAAGTTGGTTCCATTCCCTTAGGAGTCAAGATAACACCATTTTGGATTTCTGCATCGGTTAATGTTAGGGCTTTCTGCAACTTTCTGCAAGAGAACACCTCAACTTCAATATTATATATTGCTGTGACGGGTCGATGATCCGACAACTTAAGATCTGATCTTCTGTAGTCTCTCAGTGTTATTCCTTTGCCAAATGAGAGAACTCGATCACACCTGAAATACGGATGATTTTGCAACACATTATTAACCTCTTTTACATGTCAGTACATAGAAACAGATGTACATGTTTTCACCATCGTCATGCTAATCACTCTGATAGCATTCAGATCTCGCTACCAAAGCCAGACTGAAAGTCTCTTTCACACACTGATACAAATTAGAAAACATCCAAGAATCAAGTGCTTATCTAAGAGAAACGGAATGGTATGTTTGCTTACCAAGCGGGTGTACGCCGTCCTGCTTTCAGATCTCCCCCAATATAATTATCAGAATTTATCTCGTATTTGTAAGTTGGAGGAAAACTCAATTCACCTTCGCACCACCCATCAAAAACATGTCCCTTTCTGAGCTCCTTGACAAGCTGCAGATCATAACAACCAAGTATCCGTAACTCTGGCAGATGAATAGATAACATTCACACAAGGAACTACTTTTGGAGTCGAGAGAAAACATGATTATGGTTTGTCATTGATACAATACTCCATATTAGTGTTCTTAGGAAGTGTCATAAGCTACAATGTCTCTAACCATGGCGAGTTTAGATGTAATGTTTAGGTTGAGGAAACAAAGTCGTCTAATATGGGATGCTACAGAATTAAATATACGAGCCTAACGTCTAAACTGCGTATCAGCGAATACATGCATTAGACAAGATTTACAAAACAGAATAAATGTGATAATTTCATCCACGAGATGCACAGAACACAGTAAATGTTAGATTACTAATTTAACAACTTAACATACATCTCTGACTCTCTGTGATGGTTCATCAGATGCTTCGGTTTGATTGAATCTCTTTTTCGCAAAAGTTAAACTGGTTTTCTGGTTGTCCAGAAGGGTAGTACCAGAAAGCCAGATGCATACTTCACAAATTCCCAAAGTCCGTAACATTATTGTTCTTGAAAATGTAGTCTCAACAAGTGACATTAGCACCCAATACGAGTGTCAAACCTGAATTTATATTAATCGTTGCCAATTGAGAAAGAAATTGATATTTGCAGATACCTGATCTTTCTCAATCAACTGAGACCACTCCTTTCTTGATATAAGCCGCTTTGTTTCCTCAAATGACAAGCTGATTCGGTAGTTCAAATCCCCAAGCCAGATAATTTTTCTGAAGGGAATAAAAAATTACCTCGTGAGAAGACGTGTCCGGACAACAAACAAATACACAGAAAAGGCTTTTCCTTGATAACCCTTTGCATAACAAGATGTATAGCGCAGTGGCCGAGCTAAAAGTCGAAAATTGTTAGTATTTCCAGAAAATGGTCTTAGATGCAAGAAATTGGTTTGTTCCCCAAGTTAGATTTTGAAATTATGGTTTCAAGCTTTGCCGTTTGTTGAGAAACAAGAGAAATGAATAGGAAATAGCTCAGAGCACAACATGTTTTAAAACGGAGCTTACTCGTGGTCATAAATGCTTTTAGGTACTCCAAGACCTGTATCAGAGCGGAATTGGGTCCTACGGTGTATTTCAAGAACATCGGCATTCCTTTTATTCTGCTCCATTTCCTTTTCCCCAGATGTTAAGTGAGTACATATGAAACAGAAAAGTGTCTGATATATAGACATGCTGACAGCTACTGATCCCTGGAGAAATAGACGGATAGTAATTAACAGAAATAATGCAATTCTACATTCGTAAGCAGACAGATGATCATTTATCATTCAAAAATTAAGAAATATTAAGACGAAACATAACAAAGAAAACACAGACCTTGTTGCCAATGTAGCCCATAACACCAACACCGACTGTAGACACCTTTAGGTTTTGAATATGTTTACGTAAGCTCTTACGAACCCACACTGTGAGAAAAATTCCAACCATCTGCTTACTGACTATCCTTACATATTCTGGCTTCCGCCGCCTCCACTGTATGAGTGACTCAAGATCAAGCTCTGATAGCGCAGTAGGATCTATTCGGGATGATACTGTCCTGCGATCCCTAGTCATCTTAAACGAATTGTAGGTCCGCAATGATTTTGAGGACTTCAACGATTTCATTGACTTGAGAGTATATGGTCTCTCTAACAAACGCTGAGCTACCAAATTCAAGGGTGGCTCAGGCCAGCTCAACCCGATCTTTTCTGTTGCACTTACTGCTCTACTTAATTTGGCATTAACTGGTATTATTAAGGGTACACTTTCTCTGTCCCGTAGACCTGACTCTAATGATGATCTCCTATCCAATATGTTAGGAGGAAATTGTTTTCTCATATCGTTTTGTCCAAAAGTGTCTGGATGTGTGATCTCTGCCATCTGTGATATTTCATCGTCCAGGGATGTGTTATTAGCATCGACCATCTTATCCCTAACTTCATAAAACCCACCAGGCTCTTCGTCCACAGGATGGACTATCTCCTCACAGTCACTATCTGTTTCCAGCAGTAGCTCGTCCTCGAAATCAAGAATATCATCAGACGGTTTAAACTTTGAAGGCGAAGGGGGATCACTGTAACTTTTGTAGACTTTCTTTATCTTAGCTGGATGCACTCTACCAAGCGATTCTCGAATGATACTTTCCCATTTTAGAACTGGTCGGTTGTCTTCAGAGCCGAATATGTTTCCAGCATTTAGAGGTACGATTTCCTGGAGACTGCACAAGAAAATTATTTCCAATTATTTTGATTTCAAATTGATGTGACCACCTGAAAAAGAAGCAGAATTCAATGTCTTTTAGCTTTGAATTGTGCAGAAATCTTCAATGCAACGAGATAGAATTCAAGCAACGTAGTAAAAGCAACGTGATAGAACTCAAGCAACGCAGTCAAATTGCTTGCAAGAATATGATACATACTCCGTATATCTTACCCTATCACATAAATGTCAGAAGGGTCGTCAATATTTAGCCATTCCTCAATGTCTAGATCATCAGGTGGATGTTTTCCGCCTACATTCCATGTCCCAACGCATACTCTAGAAGCCATTAGAAAATACTTTCAGCAAAACAGATCTTGAGATAAAAGCAACGGTAGCTGCCATTCATCTAACTCGTGGAAATTCCAATGCCAAATGATACCTTAGATCCTTTGTATTTATATATTGAGCCCTCAAAGTTTCTGATTTTCTCCGTCGTATTCTTGGCAGGTTGTCTGTAAAGATGTCAGGTGACATAAGAATTATGAAACAACGTAACCAATACTAATCACCAAGAAATACAACTAAATTGAGACTTGAAATAGCATCTCATAGCTAAGAAAATTGCTATGAGGTTTAAAGATGCCTATGTTTATTAAAAATCGCTGACAGTGTATGCTATTCAGACTCATCAACACGTGTTCAATGTTACATGATGTGGAGTGTCCGACACTTCGTTGTCAAAGTTAAGAGAGACGCGGATACAGGCAAACAAGGGTCTTGACCAGTGACAAATATGAATCGTTTGATACTAAAAACGAATCAATCCTTTGGTGTGTATATAATTGAAACCTACTAAACAGGTTGCCAGAGAAATGACAAAACAAGTAACAAAAGTTCAATAAATTAAATGTTACTCTACTAAACAGGTTGCCAGAGAAACAGAATACTCCTGTTGCTGACGGTTATAATAACATATTCGAGTCACCACCAAAACAAAAATCGTGATCATTCATTATAATAAGAAGCTATCATTTCACCCACATGATAAAACAAATAAGATGACATTCCACAGGACCACATTCCACCTAACTAGCGTAATTTTCATCATGAGTCATTCAAAACCATCTTTTGCGTTTTCCAAGGATGGGCAAGGCTGCATGACATATTGACATCTGA
>JAUEKU010178788.1:0-10507 GCA_032274805.1 Gypsophila paniculata | reverse complement strand
GAGAAGCTTGGTGGATCAATACCCATCATGGTTTGCATGAAGTCTTCCGCTCTTAGCAAATCATGTGGAGATGTAGTGTATGATAATGGAAAATCTTGTGTCAAGTCGAGTGAGAAACTAGGCGGGTCAATGTCCATCATGTTCAACATTGACTCTGGCTCGGAAAGTTGCATCAACGATTGCCAAAACGTCACGTCTTGCAAGGAAAGAGGTGTCTTGGGTAATTGGAGAATCACTATTGTCGTCTGCTGTTTCATTACGACAATTGGTTTGGTAATAGAATCAACAATGTTAGTATCGTCACAGACACTTGACATACTGAAAACCTTGCGAGATTTCCTTAGTCCTCTTTTCATGTCTACATCGTTGGTGTTTTTCTCTAACAACTTTTGCCCTTTGATGTCAAATTCTCTGTATAAAGAAACCAAATTTTCCAATGTCTTTGCATAATCGTGGTACAGGTCATGTATCATAATGTGACAATCTAAGCCGTAAAGCAATATTTTGTAGAATAATTGAAACAAAGATTGAGAATGGAATGAATAAATAATACAACAATAGTTGATGTCGTACCGTTTGATCATTTTCATGATCCTCATGAATTTGTTCTTCATGTATGTTGATTGTCTTAAGGTCACCCTATATGTAAGGGAGATATAAAATAGTTTAAAATAAGCTCAGACAAATTCCCATACTGCTCAAGATCTGACTAGATAAACTCAAAACGAACTTTCAGACGTAAATTAGTATATGTTAATTTCATACAAGGTACAAAAGGGTCTTTTGGTCTAATTGGAGCTAACCTAATATACAAAAAATTGGGGAATCAGTTAAATTTATGTTACCCTCTTCGTATACAACAACTTGGCGTCCACTCTAAAAGCATTTTGCTCAATAACTCGACATGATAACTCATAGATTTTAGCATAAAGCTCAAAAACTCTGTGAGAAATCATAGATTCGTTACAAAGCAGATCACCAACAAACGAAATAAGTAATTCATATAAATCACTTACATTTGTCGGACCATCTTTCTCAACAAAACCGCCACCAAACCCACCTCGACTGCTGCTTTTCCTCTGGCGCTTATAAAGCTCTTGGGTTGTCCAACTTTTAAACCTTGGGTAGTTCTCTCTGTATCTCTCTTCCCATCAACAACAACGTCAACATAGAGCAACTGCACATATGATAAATGTTACTCCCTCCGTTCCAGTGAATTGTTAACGTTTGATATTTGAGGGTATATACATGATACAATTTACCCTTATACTTTTGTGGGTTTTACAACTTTCATATAATGAACGTGTAAGTGAGCATGTTGTAATGACTTCCGTGTATTAAGGGACTCTATATTTGTTTTTATATCAATTCGTTTGTAGCATTTGTTTTTGTAACCAAACTGAAACGTTAACAATTGACTGGGACAGAGGGAGTATTAACAATTATCATTAAGTTACTTGATAAACTCAATATGATTTTTTGAAAAATAGGGATACAAATTATCTTAATGTTTAATAAGAACAAAGTTGAATTGTTTCACTTACCACAAGAAATAAAAGAGGACCACAAAAATAAGAGCCATCTGACCAATTTTCTCTTGCTTTCATCAATCTATCAATGACGAACTGACACCAATCTAATTGATTCAAAGTGTCAGTGTCAACCAACCACGGAAATACATATAACCATACGTGATCATTACCAGTACAATAAATCAATTTGGTTATGACGTAGAGCATGATATTTCATATGAACATTGGTCCCCTTTCATCATTATGTTCTAGTATGTATTTTCTTAGCACACTCATCTTCACCACCCTTCCATTTGCTTTATCGCCAAACTGGTGGATCCAATATGAAAGAACGGCTTCTTCTCGATCGTGGGAAATATTTGGTTTACCAGACATATTTATAGGTCCCATAGGCAGACCCAGAACATTGCGCACATCTTCCTTATTCACCGTGAAATTATGCCCATTTGTAAGTTTGATTTCATGATCTCTAAAGTTATATGTACTCACTACATAGTGAGCTAAGGAAGAAGGAATCTTCGTCACTTGTAACTCAACCAAATGGTTAAAAGGTGTAGTTGCAAAACTTTCTAGTTGGGCAGGAGTCAGCTCTTTAACGAGTGAAACGAAATCACGGGGAGACATTCTTGTTTCTAGACGGGGAAATGTAATGGATGACTCCTCAACGTCAGAATTATCTTTGTTTTTCCCATCAGTTGTATCTGCATTTGTTTGTTCCGTACGGCATTTCACTATTTATTTTCTATTGACGTTTTTTTACTTTTTACAAGGTTCCTTGGTCAATATTGTAACTCTCTTCTTTGCGTCATCTCTACATCATAGCATACAAATTAAATAATCTTAACCAAGATATTAAAAACTTACTCATTCGATAACTCCCACCTTTTATAACTACGATTTTAACATCTCTCACCTTTTCTAATATTTCTTCAAAACTCCCACCTTTTATAAGCATTTTCTTAATAAATCCCACCAAAATGCAATTTTTTGCAAAAATGAAGGAATTATTTTTGTATATATCCATGACGAATGTATTTTTCCTACCACCAAAAGTCAAAATGTGAAAAAAAATAAATGAGAATTTAACATTTTCATGAGTGAAAATAGACTTTAATTTTGATAAAAATGAGATTTTGGTGGGATTTTTGAAAGATTTGTTTACAAAATGTGGGAGTTTTGAAGAAAAAAATAAGAAAATGTGGAAGATTTTAAAAGGTGATATAGAAAATGTGGAAATTACTAATTAATCCTTTTTTAAATTTCAAACAACTTTTCTATCCAAAATATAATTAAGAAAATTAAAAATATTCAAAAATAATATTTAATGAATATAATATTTAATCATCTAAAAAATAAACATATTTAATTTAATAAATATAAGATATATGACATTCCATAATTTCTAATCTTTATTTTTATACATAATAAAATAAAAAAAATAATAAATAATAATATTTTGTATTATTTCTATCCGAAACTAATTAAAGAAGTATAAAAAAATATTTGATGAATAGAAGATGTTTCGGCAAAAAATGAGCATCTCGTGTAGCGGTAAGAAGGCCTCCTTGCCGGGCTAGGTGCTCCGTGGAAAGTCCTGAAAAGTGAACTCCTGGCCCGGGGTTGCTCCCGGGACGGAGCCTCCGACGCCCAAGTTAGTACTGAAATCCCAAGTTAGTACCGAAATATAATAAATATGGAGCGTTTAGGGAGATAAGTGGTAGAGAGAGAGTGGAGGATGGCATTATGAATGCCCCCTTGTCTCTTACGCCCTTGAGTGGTATTTATAGAGGAGGATCAATGAAACCTCTCAAGTCTAATATGTACGGGTCTAGTCGGGAAATACACCCCTAACAGAAGATATAATTCTCTACAAAATGAAATTTTAATTTAATCATGCGGACAATCAAACTAATTACAGTAATTCTCTAACAAAAAAAATTACATGTTTTCTTCGCATTATGTCATCAATTGTACATTCATTGTATAAAATAATGAGTAATTCTATGATAAGGCTGTCTCATCGTATAAGATTAACCAATCTTGACATGTCAGCATTAAAATCCCTCCCACTAACCTTTTTAAAACACTTGTGACACACACAATTCGTTTTTTCTCTCAATTTTTTTCTTATTTTTCTCTTGTGAAATTGAATTGGGAGCAAATTGTGATTAATAAAATTGGGGATCAAAATTGGTGGTCGGCACTGAGAAGATAGAGCTCTGACGTGATGGCGGCGATTCTTGGAGCGGTGAACAGTGGTGGACGTGCGTGCTGCGTCTAGGTTAAAGTCGGAGTAGTAGTATCGTCGCAGTAGGAGGCGGTGCTGGGAGGACGAAGATCGATGGCAACCCTGAGCATGTTGGTCGTCGACAAGTAGCACGGTGGTTGTCAGATCATCGCAACTATCAAATTTAAGCTTAGAATTAATAGATTTGCATAAATAACGACGATGAATTAGAGAATGAAGTTGAGATCGGGGCGCAATGAAAGACATTTTGGTGGGTTATAATTGAAATTGAAATTGAAGGATTAAACAAGATTAATTAGAAGAAGAGATTTAGCAAACAAATAGCAATTTAACCTAATTTGTCTAGTTACCTAACTTATGACTTGTGAAATGTTGTCAAGTAATAGAAAACACGGCTGTGGTGTGGGGGTTTGAGGGTTGGCCGATAAATAAAAGGGAGAATTTGGGGTTAATTTTTGTAAAATTAAATTATAGTATGAATGTTATTTATTAATATAATTTTGTTATTTTTCAAATACAATTAGGTTACTTTTAATTGTTAAAAGAGTTATCATTAATTTAAAAGTATTATTTATTTAATATGATTTCGTTACTTTTCATGAACAATTAAGTTATTTTTGATATATAAAAGAGTTATTAATAAATTTAAATAAATTGGTTACTTTGAGATATATTGGGGTTACTTATGAACGAATATTATGTTACTTTTGGTTATGATATTGAAATATTTTAAGTTATATGTGAAAAATCATAAATATATGGTTTAAAATAACTGTAATTTTTTTTAATATTAAAATTTTAAGTGTTACTTTTGATGTTTTACAAGGTTACCTTTGAAAGGAATACTATATTGGACAATAGAGCGAAAGTTGAACGAAGCTAACATATCAAGTCGGGCTAGAATTCAATGTCGACATTAAAATTGAGAAAATATATCGTTGGTGGTGTTATTATATTGTAATTGAAAGAGGAAGATAAATGAGAGAGGAAAGAGGAGAGAGGTATGTTCAGGTATTTTATAAAACTAGTTGTTGGACCGCGCGCTAGCGCGCGCCGTTTCCCAATGCGGCAAAATTATTTAGTGCAATAATGTAGGAATACAATTTGTTTGTTGTTTCGTTAAAGCTAGTATTTATTATTTGGACTTTAGCTACTACCATTTTATTTACCATTTTGATCGTACGATTCTAAAATTCTATCTACAAGATTGCATACCTGTGCAATTCATGAGACTTTTTACCAAAAATGAAACCTAAAAATTGCAACACAAGTCACTGAGCACACTGAAAAGATATATGCGATTTTATCCTTCGGATACAGTGATATAGTATTCAAAAATTTTCAAGCTTTTACTTCGTAGACTATGGGTCAAATTTTTTAACTTTGTCACTTTTCTCTATCTCCTTTAATTTGGACTAGACATATTACGACACGTGTTGGGTCGTTTGTTGGGTTAATTTTTTAGCAAAAGGCCAGTCTTTCAGAAAAATTGACCCAAGGTCACCTTAATTTTTTTTACAAAATGCTAATTTGGAATAATTAACTTGACCTATTTACAATTGACCCACCAATTAACCCTTCAATGGAGGTAGTCTTACTATATAGCACATCTAAACAATTTTTTTAGAAAAAAAAAAATGGATGGGATAAGAACACGAAAATTACCGCCACATCATTATTCACCTTCATAGACAAAATCATATGGCAAATGTAAATTGTTCAATGCTAGTATGCTACATACGCAAAAGGATTGTCTGTTATCCGAATGTCACCCTGCATCATCTACACAATGAACTAATTTCAGTCAAACCAAAGCTGTGTTACGAAGTTCCACAAAGGAATAGTATACACATGTAGAATCACTACATATTTACAAGTTACAAAGGAGCTCTGTGACAATGGCAACTTTTAGAAGAATATGCTAACGCCATAAAGCATAGTCGCAGCCGTTCTCAAGCTGACAATTGACCAATAATAGGAAACCACAGTTAAGGAGGTCAACTTTTGCCAACCTCAGCTCTTAAGTCCCATATATTACTCCTCCCGTTTATTTCTATTTAGCCTCGTTTGACCATGTGCTTAGCTCATAAATGCTAGATGATACGTCTATCTTAAGAGGTTACAAGCTCACAGCGCCGAGACCTATTAAAAAGCGATCATTGGTGATACATATGTCAGTGTAACCTGATGATCTTTGCTAACACACTTCATATGACTCTATTGGTGCCGTTAATAATACCCATACTGTAAACCTACCACCTTAGCATGTCAAATAGGCAACCGTAGTTGAAATTAAAAGAGTTGCGGAAAAGATAGCAACAACATTGGTTGTAGACGTTTTATCTGTTAAGAGATTTGCTACATTGCTAAGAACATCACCAAATGCACAATACAAAAAAAGTAAGAATATCGGAGGATAAATGAAACCAGGTTCTCTACCCAATCAATTACACATTCAGCGGCCGCCGTTACTTTGACTTAGCTGCCACTGTCGGACACGATAAAGGGTCTCCGACACATGCTTTGGGCGCAACATAAAATGCCCAAGTGTCGTGTCGTGCCGTGTACCAACATTGTAGTGT
This sequence comes from Gypsophila paniculata, assembly GCA_032274805.1. Taxonomy (NCBI): domain Eukaryota; kingdom Viridiplantae; phylum Streptophyta; class Magnoliopsida; order Caryophyllales; family Caryophyllaceae; genus Gypsophila; species Gypsophila paniculata. The sequence goes on along the minus strand of JAUEKU010178788.1, from coordinate 4,145 downwards.
GTCCCGCAGCCAAAGTGCAACGTCAATTAACACCGCTACCAACTCAGATTGAATTGACTCCAAATACCCAAAATACAATTGGAGATCCATGTGTGTGACCATGATTGTTGACACTCGGCATAGGGAAATATGCCTTGGTAGGATATGCCAAAACCTGTATATTAAGAGCACCTTAAATATTAGTATTAGTTTCGAGTTTGAAGTAACATTCATTCTGAAACATGAAAGCAGAGCATTGGTGATCACAAATTCTGGTGAAGCTCCTTTCAAGACTACATCCCTAAGACTTGATATTCATAGTATCTTGAATAGATAATATAAAAGTCGTACAAATCATACTAATTGAGTAATTGTGCTGAAAAATACGAGTGCAATTAAGTCCGCATATTACCTTTCAAAAAAAAGAAAAAAGATACGGAGTAGCAGACATAATAACGATGGCTTTTGAAACTTGCCATAAACCCACACCCTTCTCATGCTCTTTCCCTTCCGTCGTTGACTGACTTCATACAACAATACAAAGGTGGAGGTAAGCTGAATTGAACAAAACAAATTACTCAAAAGACAAAATCAACATTCAACATGAAAATTTTCTTGAATCCATCAAAGAAAAAAAGGAGACAATTCAATAATTCAATGATCATGAATAAGATGTACTCCGTAAAGTTCTTTGTTAGTTTCTAACATCATCTAAAGAACTTTCACAATACAACTTGAATTTTTCAAATGAATTCTCTACAATTCTAATGTAGTCATGAAACTTTGTTACTTTGACTTGGTTTCAAGGTGCCGGACACAAGATGGACAGTTTCCATTTCCAACTCATCTTTTTTATGAAATGGTTTAGTGTTTTGTGGCCTAAAACGACGTGCCTGATTCTTGTGCCGAGTCTGAATGTCCGAGTGTCAGACAAAGAACATGTAGCCTACGTCAAGCGTCTAGGTAACATGGATAAGAAAACCCCACACAAATCACAAGACTCTCATGAATGTGTGCCCTAATTCTCTCACACTTTTCAAGCTCCTAAAAAAGAAAATAGATCGCCACCAAAGCAAAAAGTATAAAACAATTACTCCCTCCCAACCATCCTTTTCTTTCCATTTTCTTTTGTACAAGGATTAAGGAAAAAAAATGTGTGGATGAAATTGGTGGAAAAACATAAAGTAAAATCATAAAGTAGATTGTGTGGATGAGATTGATTGAAAGTTGACAAAAATAGAAATGGGAAGAAATGGATGGTATTTCCTTAAATAGAAAATGGGAAGAAATGGATGGTTGGGAGGGAGTAACAGCCAATATCATAATCTCTGAATAGGAGAAGGCTGGCCACCCGACTTTAACACTGAAAAACATTGCTTAATTGTTGTCGTCATCCTCTCAGGTAGCAAATGTTTACAAAACACGATGAGCAAATGCTATACGATAGCAAGTAAAAGAATTAGAGAGAAACTTCAGCTGATCTTACCAAATCACAATTGAGTGACTTTCGAAAGCGCGAGTTACAAGATGACTTACATGCCAACCAGTTTGGGAATTCAGTTGCAGAAAAATCACAACAGAATGGGTGGAAACGTTCTTCCAAGCAAGCTACATCAGCATTCACTAAATAATCGGCCACTCTTTTAAGAGCCTTGGCACTACAATCACAATCAACAAACCCCTAGAGCTTCAAACATAGTTGATTCCATATATCTTGTATTTGCTCCATCACCGCCCACAGCACCATCCCCCTGTCATCTTTGCCCACAACTTATTCCCGACACCAACTCCCTCTCTCACACCGCATCTACATTAACCTTAATAGCACCCAATGGTGACAACCTCTAACATGGCTAATCGACCTCCTCAAGACCCTCACTATCTCCCAGCTCCATCCCCATTTCAGCAACTGTATGTCTCCCGTCCCTTCCAATCACTCCTTCCACCCTACACTCAAAACTCAATACTCTCTCTCTCTTTCTTCAAACTCCTTACATGAATACTCCTCCCAAAAATAGGAAAAGCAAAACCACAAACATAAATATTCAATTTTTTCAATACAAATGAATGATCGAGAAAAAAAAAAAAACAAAAAACAAAAAAACAAAAAACGAAGAAATTACTTTCATTAGCCCCTAACACTAAACATAGAAATCTATCATGTCATCGTTTATCATATTCACCTTGTAATCACCCATCGTCCTAGAAAACCCCAAAAATTTAACCAAAAACAGTACCACAAAATCTGAAGATCAAACTCTTTCAAACAAAACCAACAACAAATAAGGATTTATATTTTCATCAAATAAAAACCAATCCTCCATCATTCAACCACGATAATATGAAATGGAAACACAAAATTAAAATTGTTAAAATCCTAAAATTGATAAGCTAAAATAAAAAAGAATAAAGATTCATATTGAGAGAATTACAAGGAAGTGAAGTATTCTCTAAAAAATTGAGAGAGCGAGTTTAACCGAATTGAAAATGGGGAAGACTTTGAACCATTTCTCATAGAAGGAATGGCTGAGAGGGAATGTGGGTGCAAAAGGACACCAAAAAGAGCAAATTACTGTATGTGTAACAGTAGGAAATTTTGGGTTTTTTAGGAGTTATAGATTATAGATAGATTATAGATTATAGATAGATAGATAGATTAGGGGGGAAGGTTTTTATTGATGACATAACACTAATAAAGTATGTCTCATTGTATGAGACAATCTTATTATAGAATTTGCCTTTCTACAATGCCTTAAATATTCAGATTGATGCAAGTTAGCCACATGCCCACAAGCACATCAGGACTAAAACTAATCAAAACTGGAGATAAGTACCTTTTGCGTTGAGGCATCTCTTCCGAAGGTCTACCCTTCAATAGCACCGCCACGCCATTGTATTTAGGCTCAAACACAAGTGTTTTCATATTCTCCAATGCTTGTTTTAGTGCCTACAGATATAACATATAAGCGCTCCACATAAAGAATGCTAATATAAGAGTGTCAACGTAAGAATCAAACGCTAGACGATAAACCAGATTTTGAAGGACACGGTAGGAGCAGTTGCATGAGAACCAGCCACAAGAAAAGGCACGTTACAATCTATACAATGCAATGCAACAAACAAGATCATAAGCTGGAACACCCCGACCAAAACCTAAGACCGAAAATGGCATTCTTGGTAGCTCGTCAGGGTGTGCACATAGCACCCACAGACGAACACAAGTCCTTTCCAACGTATTTTGGCCTCACGCATGCGCATCCCAAGAACTTTCCACGAGGTTGCAGCTACTTAGACAATGCAAGACTGCAAGACTAAGGGTCGGATCATGTCTGACAGAGACTAAAAACATGAAAACTTTTTTACTGTACTACAGCAACGAAGCACAACATTGTATCAATTTTGCACTCAATATATATGAGCAAAACTATTACAGCAATCAACGACATTATCTAAGCTAAACTTAGTCAAAGGGTTTATACCTGGAACTTCCATGAAATCACACATATCACATAGCACAATCACAGCCAAACCCTGTTGAGATAGCCAGTGTTGATTTCTGTCAAAATGAACGAACAGTGGCTCGAGAACATGACGTGCCGGGGCCCTCTCAATTGCAAGTTCAGACATTCTTCATAGACAAATGTGAGCCCATACTCTTTAGTGTATACACCATGAAGGTTAGACCTTTTGAATATTAAATTTTCTGCTGTAGTCGTTTAATATGCACACGAATAAGAAGTCGAACTACTGTAAATATTTATCGATAGAGTGAAAGTCGATCATCCGACCAATAAATGTCCATCATACGTCTATAGTTCTAAGGAAAAACATGGCCTTACAAACATAAATTATGCAGAGTACTAGTACAACACAATGAATAAAATACGGCATACAAGAACAACTCAGGCCTCTCACAAAAGCAATTGATGACACGACATCTTACAACACATGTGCAACAGAGCTCGAATTCTCTTATACTTACTTCCTGTAATATGACATAATCCACAGCGGAAACTAATGCAGCCCGATGAGAAAGAGTTAAGTACTAGTGTAGGAGCACACAAATTGACCTACTTCTCCAAATTGATTGCAGAATTAAGTGGACAATCTTCACAGCCTCAGAAATGCTTCAATCGTCAGCAGAAACATCACCTTATGACCCTTAT
>JAUEKU010178766.1:0-10508 GCA_032274805.1 Gypsophila paniculata | reverse complement strand
TACAGTGTGGGTTTCCAAAAAGTAGTGGTTACAACATAGAAAAGTCGAAAACTCAGGGTTATAACGTAGAATTTCCCATAATAATATAAATTCAATATATACATTCGTTTCACAGTTGTTGAGATTTTTTATTCAAATTTGTTGAATTTTCAAATAAAATATTCTTAGTAAATTGAAAACTTCATACCTAACTTAAATTCAACAACTTAATAACAAACCAAAGAGACAAACGTGACTGTTTCCGCGAACCACACTTTAATAACATAACAAAGAGACCAAAAAAAAAAAAAAAAAAAATGGCAAAAGCTTTAGTCAAACACGTGAAAAAATGCAAAGGCCATTTTTAGTGTTTGTAGGAAAAAGTTCATAAAACGCTTCTACGTGTGGACTATTATATATGGGTTGTTAAGTTGGACCTGAACCTTCTACTCCATTGTTTATTATGGGCCGTGTTTGGTTCTTGTGAAATTAGAGTTTGAGCCACACCCATAGATAAAGAAAGTTAGCCCATTCGATAAATCTAAGACGATTTCATATCAAAACTAATTGGTGATGGGAGGAGTAATCCTTAGTTTATAAAGTGAACATTTTTTTTCTGCACAATCAATATAAGATCTCACATGTGCGTGAATAAGAACTCTTCATTGTTCTCACCCTACCAGAAGAGCATCGTATTCTTTCCTTTGACATGAAAAAGAGAAATCACAAGTACAATTTTAATACTGACGAAATTCGATCCTTAGCTCATAAATTTTATCATGATTTTACTAACTGAGTTGACATATGGATCAATCAATTATTTTTCATATAACATGTCACATGTGTGGCAATCTTGTGACTCAAGATGCCATCCACATCTAACTTGCTAACCAAGATTCAACCACCAAAAATTACATTTGACTTATCTCTCAAGTCTCCACACATGTGACACAACTCACACATCACAACACATCCTCCAAACTTATTTTATTGCCTCACACTTTTTTTGTGTGTATTTTTCTTGACCAACACTCCCTTCAACCAAAAGACCATTCTACCCCTCCCACCTTCCTCAATCTCCTCCTACCTTTTCCTTTCTTCTAAGGGCAAATTTGACTTCTCTCCCATCAAGGACATCAAACCCTAAACTAAATAAAATCACAAGGTCCGTAAAAAAATAATTTTTCATAATTTATTCGGAAAATCCGCTAACTTTTTTCTTCGTAACCAACTTCATTTATTATTTCTATTTTTATAAAAAAAGACAATTTTTCATAAAACTTAATTTGAATTAACTTACTCCTCAAGCCACCTCATGTCCACATTTTCTCCAAACTTATTTTATTGCCACACAAAACCACACTTCTTTAATGTGCGTATTCTTGTTACCTAAATGGCTAAATCTCTCCACCAAAAGACCATTCTACCCCCTCCCACCTATTGATGTCATTGAGGCAGGACGATGGTGAATATAGGGGCATTTACACTCGTATATACCAAGAAAAAATTCCAACACATCCGCCCACCACTCATGACGGATACAAATTTTCAAAACTGACCCCACCATCCACAACTGTTTGACATCTAATATTATTTTAATTATAAAGTAAATAATACTACTCCTTCCATTCAAGTCCAAACACACCATGATGTCATGATCCAAATGCCGATGCACGTTTTGTAATCTCTATATTTTTGGTTATACATTATAAAAAATTATGAAATTTTAATATTCTTGTTGTATTTATTAAGATGAATCAAACAAGATCACACGATGACTATATTCTTATTTATATATTGCACACAATCTCGAAGATTCTCCAAACTCTTAAATAGTGCCAAATAGTTTTATGGTGGGTTTGGACTTGAATGGAGGGAGTATAATTTAATACGGATAGATGAGTATAAAGCGGGTAAGTAACATTCATCTCCACCTCACGACCCATAATGAGCACAAATTTGTCCTTCATACCCGCCCCACTATCCATCAAACTTTTCTTCATATCCAACCCAAATGAGACAGATACGATACCAACTTTTACCCGCACCATGGATCTCCCTAATTCCACCTTCCCACATTTCCTCGCACGATTTCTCTTCCTTTAGGGGCAAAATGGACATTACACCTCCCCACGCAAAAACAGAACAAAATGCCTCCAAAATAAACAAATCACATGTCATGACTTGTTCTCCAAACCTCAAGGAGGTCCCCCAAAACTACGTCGTTTTCACAATTTTTCTTCTACTCCTTTCTTATTACACCGCCTCTCTTTTCTTTCTCTAGGGTTCTATTTTTCAAATCCTCCTCTTCACTTTCAAAATCTCAGGTATTTCATTCTCTTCGTCGATGACATCGTCTCATACCGTGAGATTTACTCCTTATCAAATAACACAAATTGGAATTCTAAATAACTAGCTTCTTTTGTGAGACCGTCTCACCCTGTGATATAACTTATCCGTACCTTCTTTTTTTTTTTTGTGAGAGGTCAGACCGTCTCATTCCAGAATTTGTGCGTCTTTTTATTTCATTATTTTTTTCTAGAAATTTTATTGATATGATTCGAATTCGTTTTCATTTTTTGGCATCTTTAGCTCTTATACGACCGTCTCGCACCGTGAAATTTACTATTATCGTACAAATCTATTCAATAGCAATAATTGTTGCCTATCTCACCGTCTCACCCGAAAATTCGTGTTTTTTTAGTTTGAATATTTCGTGTTATTTTTTCTTTTTAATTTTGATTGTATTTGTTGCTATTTTGTTTTTTTAGCTCCTACGAAACCGTCTCACACCATGAGAACTAATACCTAATGTTTGTCGTTCGAAATCTATTAAATAGCAAACTAGTTATCTGTCTCACCGTCTCGCCCGAGAATTTGTGTTTGAATTTTGTCGTAATTTGTTTGCAGAGGTAGAAAATGCCGACATTTTCGGCAATTCAATTGGATCGATTTCTCGAACCTGGAGCAACCACCGCAACAACCGCCACAACGACGTCGTTGTCGAACGCCAATGTAAAGCTCGAATGGCGGAAAACGACGTCGTTTCAGCTCAACGATTCGAAAATATCTTCTAGAAGCTCAGGCGATATTCCGCCACCGTATCCTCCGCTCCACCGCCGTAACTCCGTCGCAATTACGCCACGAGTGGGTGAAAACGATAAACTTACTGTGAGACCGCAGATGACTCCCGCGTTGTACACAACGCCTGAATCAACGCCGCTTCCGATATCTCCTACGCCGTCATTTCCGCCTTCGTCGCCTTTTTTGATTAATCATAAGCGCCGTGGACCTCGCCTGGCAAAGAGCGTCTCCGAACAGAACGTAGCCGCAGCTGCATCGACCTTGAGTGGCGGAGATGCAGCTGTTGCGGAGCTGGCGCGTACACGGAGCGTCTTTGACGAGTATGTTTCGTTGGAGAGGAATGATAATGTGTTTGATGAGGTAGTTAATAAGGTTGACGTTGACGATGTTGTTGATGATAATGTCGATGTTTTGGTGGATGTGAATGGTGGAGGAAGTAGAGGCATTGTGGAGGTAAGCGAGAGCGAGGATTTCTTTGATCCACAGGAGTCGATTAGCTGTTCGAGTTCTGTCAATGGTGAGGATTATAGCTGTGAGCGTTCTGCTAAGACTAATACTACTTCGGCGGAGTTTTATGATGCTTCTGAAGGTATAAATGTATAATATGTTTGCTATTACTTTCGTGTATGATTATGCTTGCGCCGGGTGGAATGTCGTATAGGTTGAAAGAATTGTGGCCCTACTTTGGTTAAATTGGAGCTTTGTACGTCGCGCCTTTGTTAATCATAATTGGCTAGAGTTATCTAAGTGTTAATTTTCGCCTATTTATTTTCTGGAAATTTATGCTGTCGGCTTTAGGATGAATTTCATGTTCGTTCGGACTTAATTTCAGTTCATCAGCGTACCTCAACTCTTTCCAATTAGTTTTGCCCGTACTTTGTTCAATTCAGCTCAACTCTTAAATATCCAAGAAAACAGAGCTGAAGGCCTGGCGTATCTAAAGTGCTAGTACCAACGTCTTAAAGTGTTTCGAGTGTGTAACAAGGTTACACAAGGTAATAGGGAGAGATGAGAGTAACATAGGCATCGACTTATTTTTGGATGATAATCCTATCTTTTAGTGAAATTATTGCCACTATTAAATCATTAGAAGCCTATGTTAAATGTTGCTCTGTACCATTCCCATATGGTATCCATTCGACTATGGTAGGGGTTTAACTTCTTAAAATTGATTATGCGGGTACGAAAATAGTTACTAGATTAATCGAATACTACATACTCTGTATTTACATTATTCTTTCTGCATAGATTGTGAGAAACAAATATTAGAAATTGACTTCCTTTGACCATCAACGGCGGCGAAGTCAGGTTTTAAGTTCAAGGGGGTGGAAAAATTTTAGGGAGGGCGGAGTACTTATGAAATAAGGAAAATTTAGAAAATTTTCGAAAATTCTAGTAAAAAATCGGAAAACTTTCGATATTTACGGGGGCCGGCCGCCCCCCCTAGCCCCCTGGCTCCACCACTAACCATCATCGTCAATGGTGGACAGTTTGAATGGGATGATGTATGATGCATTTTGAGCAGAACTTGTTGTGGCACCTGATATGTCCGAAGGATTTTCTTTTGAGTAGCCTGTATAGTTGTACTTGTCGGTTGTGTGAATTGTGAGAACTTGGTTTGGTGGGAGAGGACAAAGAGGGAATGTAATGTCATGACATCAGGAAGGTCTTGCGAGAGTTTGATGTAGAAGTAGGTGATGGATTCAAAATACCTGAAAGATGTATCGTATTTTTTTCCTAGTGCTGCTAGTAGTATATGTGTTTTTGAAATCGATCATCGTAATACTAACACGTTAATGCCATTTTTAATCTGTTTCAGAACTATCATCTGATAGTGGGCGACAATCTGCTCAACGCTCACTCAGTGACGTTGAGACTGAACTTCGAGAAATGAGGCTGACATTGCTCATGGAGATTGAAAAGCGGAAGCAGGTAGAAGAAGCGGTACAAAGTATGCAAAGCCGGTGGCAAATGCTGAGAGAGAAGTTAGGAGCTGCTGGCTTGGTTCTCCCGGCTAATATAGCAGTTTTGGATGACTCTCAATCAGATGTGAGCCCTACTGAAGACATTTGTCAACAAATCCATTTGGCACGGTTTGTTTCGGAATCGGTTGGGAGAGGTATTGCAAGAGCTGAAGTTGAGGCAGAGATGGAAGCTCAGCTGGAGGCGAAGAACTTTGAGATTGCTCGTTTATGCGACAGATTGCAGTATTATGAGATTATGAATAGGGAGATGTCTCAGAGGAACCAAGAGGCTGTTGGTGAGTTTAACTTTCTGCTGTTGTTGTCAGCTTACGTAGTGATTATTTCGACCATCATGTTTGGTAGCTGCAGACGATTATTTTGCTTGATCTTGCTCTCTTATTGTGCCAGTATCCCTGTTCTGATGCACTTCGTACCTACAAATTATTTGTTTCTTATTGTGTTGATATTTGAAGGTTGCTTCCATGGTTAAGCCACCAAGCTTAGTTGATATATATACGAATATATCTTCAGAAGCAATATGGACTGAGGGGTTGGGGTCAGATTTGCAATTAGATGTATGCTGCCTTAGCCCTTAGGCCTTGTTTGGATAACAAAAATGAAGAGAAAGGGAGGGGAGGGGGAAAGAGGGAGGAGAAAGGGAGGGAAGGGGAGGGCACCTTGAATCATTTTCCCTCCAAATCTCTCCTCTTTTGGAAGGATCTTGGTTTGCCTTGGAGGAGGGAAAATGAAGTCCTCCCCCTCCAAATCCCTCCGCTCTCAAATGCTAACCAAACAATGGAAATCGGTCCCCTCCCTTTCCCTCCCCTTCCCTTCCTTCCAAATTCCTCAATCCAAACACACCCTTACTGATATGCTATTTCCAGTTGACTCATTATGAAAATTGCTTTGAATGATAGTGACTTCATAATGAAAAGAAGCGTAACTATATGTGTCATTTTGCTATATTTCATCGTAATCCAAAACCAAAGGTTGGTTAAGTTTTAGTTCCATTGCTTACGGAAACAATATGATGAAAACAACTAAGAAACTGATCATGATTTGTGGATGACCGTTAATGAGATTAAGTTGGAATGATGTTTTCCGACTTGTACTTCACAGCATAAGAAGTGAAGAAAACTTAAGTCATTTTGTTTTTTTTTTTTTCCGGCATTGATGAAACCTGTAGCAGGCCAAAAAGAACTACACCTTTGTGATGACTTCAATTGTGATAACTTAGGTTTTCAGCTGAGGCTCATAAATTAAAAATGCACAAGTTGGAGTTGAATGACCCAAAAAGGAAAATGCACAAGTTGGAGTTGAATGGAGGGAGTATATCAGTATATGTTATGATGTTAGTAAAGCCGATATATTGAACAGTGCTGTGTGCTGTGGGATGTACAGATGAGCGTCAATTATGTGTGTGTTGCCGACATTTGCTTTATAGTACCGTTAGTTTGATGTATCCATGAACTAATATTCTGGGTATCGTATGGTCGTATGACTGTTTATTTTAGACACATGCTGGTGCTCCAGGTCCAGCTTCCATGCTGCTATTCTGCTCAGATGCAAGCCTGAGCGGTTATTCGTTATTTGTGTTCCTGATACGTAGAGTTAAATACCTATTTTTGTTTCTTTCAGAGATTGCACGTAACGACAGGCACAAGAGGAAAAGAAGACAGAAGTGGATCTGGGGATCAATTGCTACTGCAATTACACTTGGCAGTGCTACGTTGGCATGGTCTTACCTTCCCAGTGGAACAGGATCATCTTATACTGATTGCGTCGAAACTTCTGAACCCAACAGTGATTTGCAGTGACGGAATTCCTGTCAGAACTAGATTTACAGAAAGAAATAACTGGAGTCTGGTGCACTGTGCATGACAGCCTTCTCTTCACGTCTAGTTGCATGTATAGTTCTGTGAAATAAATTTTGATCGTTTTGGACGACCGCCCCCTTGTTGGCTACATGAAAATAGTTTGGTGGACAATTCTTTAATCGGTGACCCTGATGAGAGCTATGTTCAATGCTCTTGTCGGTGGGACACTGATTGATCAGCTGAAGACCCTATAACAGCACCCGACATTGTGCTTTTGTTTCTTGCGGCCATTTTTGATCAAGGGGCCACAGTTTTGCTACTTGAAAGACTGTATTTATATTTTGATAAAGAAAGCATGTATCTCAAACATTGATACTTGTGATTGTATCGCGGAAGCGAATCTGGCGAATTCGTTTAGCTTGACTTTGACTTGTAGGATATGAGCTGGAATTGTACCATCTTTGTTGTGTAAATGGGATGAAATAAGACTCTAGGTTCTTCACATTTGATGTGGAACTTGAAGCTAAATTTATACGTCTTGAATGACGAAAACTGTGCTACTGTAACCCGATTTTGATTCCTGTTTTTCCTCTAGTAAATGAGTTCTAAACTAAGACAAAAATCTCAAAGAAGCTACTATATGTTTCTTTTGCTGCACTCAATTGTACATGTTTGTTTGAGTGGAAACGTATACAATTGAGTGGAACGGAGGGTGTATAAGTTAATTCCATTGACAGTCGGCATGCTGGGTGTATGTGGCCTTGTCGCTCTAGACCTGATCGAGACATGGATAAGGTATTACTGTTGTGGCGTTGGCCTGATGAGGACACGGTCTGGCCATAGACATCTGCATCAATATGATGCTTGCTCTCATCTCAGTCATGGGTATATGCCTCTTGATGCACTGGTCAGAACTAAGAGAAGGTATCTGGACTTTGCATTTTTACGAACTGGTGGTTGTTTATTGTTATGTTTGTGGACGACAAGCTATACAATTGTACAAGTTCTTCACGTTTGTTCGACTTCCCTCCTTTGCTTGTAGAATGCCTTTAGCTAAACCTACCTTTTCATATAATATGTTTTACGTCCGTGACTGCTGTCTATGAACATTGACCATTTATAGTTAATGTATTGTGTGATGCGTTGACTGTTGCTTCTACTTAGTATCGTCATTGACTTGTTTTGTGCGGAGTAGGGAATAGTGAGTATCCTGGAAGATTATTTGTGGCCGAGACTGACGGATTAAAGATGTCTGCAATTCGAGAATTGAAGCCTCAAGTCCATGCCAAGTAAATCATAGGCATCAATATTTGGTATAGTCTGTTAGTTCCGACTTAAAAGCCAAATTTTGCAGGGTAATGTAAAGAGGTACTCCATTAGACTAAGCCAGCTGCAGAGATTTCAGTCATGTATATAGATGGTTGCTGAAAAGAACTGTCAAAAGGCTATGCTTAGTGGAATGAGTAAGGTATGCCATTATTGTGTTTCCATTTAACTCCTATAAACAATAGAAACCACATGTCCAGAATTTTTTGATCACCCCCGTCAGTCAATAACTCCTCCGTATTATTAGATTCAGTGAATAAAATGATGAATGCCCTCTTGGTCAATACTGCTTGCAAGTGTTAGGGAAGCGAAATAGTTTTTCCTTGATTAATTGATGTTAAACTTTATGTTTCAGTACTCATGCTGCTAGTGCACTTCAGGAATTCAGGTCTGTGTGTGTGTTCTTGAGAACGATTATGTAGGTAGTTATGGACCGTAGATACCCTTAGCCTCTTAATTGAATTTTCCGATCTATCTGATCAGATGAATGACTTAGACTTTTTAAATTCAGCTTGCACTCGTCATCCAAATATCTGTAAATCCTTTTGCTCATTGCTATAAATTCTGTTTGTGTTGGCCTGCTGTGATAATCGTGCATTATCTGTCAGATAATATTCGAAAAATTTCATATCAACTCTATGATCTTGCAGGAGGAAAGAATTACGACACTTCTTGCAACTGCTGCACGACTTGACTAGAAGATTTCGTGCAGAAAATACCTTGCATGAGGTGATTGCGAAAGTTAGCCTTTTACCATCAAACCTTATATCGTTTCTGAAATGGATAAAATTGATCTGGAATGGATAAAATTGATCTGGGTTTTATGTTTCAGGTTGTTAAATGTAACTGTTTGGAGTTTTCAGCTGAATTACTAATCTAATTCTTTGAATAGGTAGAAATGAACGTAAAAGAAAATTGGATAGAAGATGAAGCACTTCCCAACCCAACTGCTCACAAGCTCTGTGATATCAGGTTTGTTCTCTAACCGCGGTAATCTTTATCCCTTCAAGTTCCCCGTATATAAAAGTTCGCCTTTAAGAGTTAAGATTGACAGGCCGGAAAAATATCTGCCCCTGCCCTTATCGGCATTTTTTGTAGAACCCCGGCAAGATGCCAGTCCTGTTTGCCTAATCATATTTTGCTGTGGAATTCATTGCATATTTTATGTGATTATCTGTAGAGTACTTCGTATTTTGTGGTCTTCTGCATTCTATATTTTTTGATCTTTTCGAGCTCATTCTGTATCGGGAACACTAGGGTTCATCTCCCCAACCAAGTGATGAGACTAATGTGTACAGTAGATGGACTTGGCAAACTTCGTTTTATCAGAAGCCCCCTCTTAAGATATTTTATTTGATTATCTCGGGAACGTAGGTCAAATAATGATGGCATTGAAATGAAGTGAAATAAGATGAAAACTGAAACGATATAAAGTATAAAATTAGACTGAATAATTTGTGTTTTGACTGCCAATGTATATTTAACGTGTTCTTCTGATTAAGCAGCCAAAAGGATGCGCTAGGAATACAAATGTCGTCGTTTCTATCAGACTAGAAGGGATGTAAGAGTTAGAAAATGGGTGGTTTTTCAAAGATTAGAATTGATGAAGGGCTCAACATTCTTTCGAACCATTAAATAAAAAAATCCATAATTGATTCATTTCTTCAAGTTTATTTTAAATCTCTCTTATAAGAGACATATGCAAGTGGGCGAGGGGCCGAGGGCTATTCTTTATTTTGGTTTTAATATAAATAGTTCACAAAAAAATAGATGGATCACCTCAAAAATGAGTACGTAAGATGGTGGAATGGTGGGTGATCGAGGGGAGTTAGATGTTTACCGAATTATTGAAATTCAAGTTTTGTTTTTCCTTTCAAAAAAGAAATACAGATTGGACCGAGAGGTTGTTGTCATTATGACCATAAATTTTCGTACAAGACACTTATGATGAGACTGCCGGCGCATACATTTAGATTCTTTCGACGGTGAAACAGATTCACAAAATACTTAAACGACTTGTCGATTTATGACCCCAAATATGGCCAGTAACTGTATACAAGGTGGGCAATGCTCACATGGTAGAGTAGTGTACTCATTAATTAGGACCACTAGTAGTAGGAGGTCACGACATTAATGAAAATTGCGGCAATTATGTGCTCACTTTGCTGCATATAATAATAGTCAGGCGTAATACTGAAGAAAGCTCATATACAAATGCTTTTATTATACACAGCGTCACGAGACATGTACGTTGTTAAAGTAAGTTGAAATTGTGGCGCAAATTACGCCATTTTACTGCTTTCTGATTTTCTGTTCACCTAAAAGTTGTAAATTACCA
>JAUEKU010178765.1:0-18911 GCA_032274805.1 Gypsophila paniculata | reverse complement strand
ATTTACGCTTTCTGCACAGTCTCCTCCCTAAGTTATTTGATAACTATAAGTTCGATTTCTTTTACAGCTGCAGATGCCTGCAAATCATGCAGTTGCTATTCCGGGACGCCAGCAGAATTATGGCACGCCATTCTCTTCAAAGTCGGAGGGAATTTGCATCACCGTGAGTAATTGCCTCGGGGAATTTCACATTGGAAGACTGTGATTAAACCCCGGCTAATTTTCCCGAACTTTCAATTTGTATTTGACATTGGATTTTTTTCAGGCAAAAAGTGAAATCATGGTACTAAAGTGGTGTATATACAATTGGTCTTTGTAAATGACCATACTCTGTGTACATTGGTGACACCATTTATATGCTCTGCTTCGCTTATTTATCTTTCTTATCCAAGATTGTCCAAGATTGTGAAAGCCAATCTTCTCTGACATGTATTGATTTACTCATTTGGATGGGAGAAAGTCCTGTGGACAACCGTCGTACACAGTTTCTGTGTGATTAAAAGTGATCACTTTAATGCTTAACGTGATCATATTTAAAACTTCAAAATTGGTCACATTAAACATTAAAATGATCACTTAAAACCTTAAAATGGCCACCTCTAATTACAAAGATGGCATACGACGATTCCACATCAACGTTTGTGATTTGGAAAATTTTGATTGTGATGTCATTGGTTCATCTTTGATAAATGGCCAGTTGTAGAATTATTCCAAATAAACATATGACATTATACTCCAAAACATTTCAAAAGCATAATTTCATAATTCAAACCCTACTCATCATCTCAAGGTCTCAAATTTTTACCACCTTTTACAAAAGTACATAAGTTCAAAGTTTCATTATTGTCCTATGTGAAAATTTATCGAAAAATACGTTATTTCACAATGATAAAATCTTTCTTTTTTCTATTTAATTATCAATTTAATTTAATTTAATATGCCTTCTTCTTACTCGTCCTAGATTGGCCTAAAATACAGCAAGTCTCGCTTAAGACGGGTCATTTCCGTAGTAAATTAACTACGAGAGAATGTTGCCAATTTGTAGCAAATGTTACTCCACTATTTAACGACAAAATTATCTAGCGAGTGTTACAACCTTGTCGTTAAGTGGTTACATTTTAGTATAAACTGATAACATATTCTCGTTGTAAACTTATGCCTATTATGACCCGTTATAAAATGAAAATTTGCCTTAAAATGAAGCACAAATTATAGGGTGAGACGGTTTCACGCTCAGAATAGTCCTGCTAAAAATAAAGACACAAACTTGAGTAAACTATACATATCCACCACACTCTTGATTATCTATCTTCATTTTTCTCCCACATTCAACAACATTCAATCAATCATTCATTCAATTTGTTGAAAGTAAACACCTTTTAATTTGATGTGGGTACTTCATTTCCCCCAAATTATTACTTCTACATTTCTTCCCCCAATTAAACCTAAACCTAAATCATCTTCATTCATCCTTCATTCTTCAATTAACTTCACACCCAACACCACTGACAAAAACCCAGAAATTCAATCACTTTGTAAAGTGGGTAATCTCAAAGCTGCTCTTCATCTTCTCCCTTCGGAACCGAACCCTAATCAGCAAACTTTCGAGCTTTTAATCCATTGTTGTTCGGCCCGAAAGTCGATTTCTGAGGCTCATTGTGTTCATTCTTACGTTGTTGATAATGGGTTCGATAAAGATCCTTACTTGGGTACTAAATTGATTGATATGTACTCGTCTTTGGACTGTATTGAGAATGCACTCCAGGTGTTCGATGAAATGCCTAGAAGAAGTATTTACGTTTGGAACGCTATTTTGCGCGCGCTTGCGTTAGCGGGCCGTGGCGTTCAGTTGTTGGATGTTTTTAGAAGGATGAATGTGATTAGAGTGCCTTGTGATAGGTTTAGTTATACCTATGCAATTAAGGGTTGTGTGGTTTCGGAGTCGTCGACATTGTTGCTGGACAAAGGGAGGGAGATTCATGGGCGGGTTTTGCGTGATGGGTACGAAACACATGTTCATATTATGACCACGTTGCTTGATATGTATGCCAAGTTTGGGAACGTGTCGTATGCTAGTCGTGTTTTTGATGCAATGCTGGATAAAAATGTCGTTTCGTGGAGTGCTATGATTGCTTGTTATGCTAAGAATGGGAAGCCATTCGAGGCTTTGAGTCTTTTCGATGAGATGGTTGTTGGGGTTAACGACTTGTCGCCTAATTCGGTGACTATGGTTAATGTCGTTCAGGCGTGTGCTGCTCTTGCGGCTCTGGACTTAGGACGGATGCTGCATTGCTATATATTGAGGCTGAATTTGAACGCCACATTGCCAGTTAATAGTGCGCTTGTGACAGCGTATGCTAGGTGTGGCAGACTCGATTTAGCTCAGAGGGTGTTTGATCAGATGGATAAGAGGGACGTTGTTTCCTGGAATTCGTTGATTTCGAGCTATGGGATTCACGGTCTTGGGTTGGAAGCTGTCAATATTTTTGAGGAAATGATTAGTCGAGGCATTAAACCGACTGCTGTATCTTTTGTTAGTGTAATTGGAGCTTGCAGCCATGCAGGTCTTGTTGATGTTGGTAGAAGGTTGTTTGATTCGATGGAGGAACACGGGATTTCTCCTAGTGAAGAACATTATGCATCCATGGTGGATCTTCTAGGCCGTGCCAATCAGTTAGCCGAGGCCGCTAAAACCATAGACGATATGCGAGAAGAGCCTGGACCGAAAGTATGGGGCTCTCTCCTTGGCTCGTGTAGAATCCATTGCAATGTCGAGCTTGCTGAGAGAGCAAGCTCAAAACTTTCTGATCTCGAACCTGCAAATGCGGGAAACTACGTCCTACTGGCAAACATCTATGCAGAAGCGAGGATGTGGGATGAGGTGAAAAGAGTTAAAAAGCTCCTCGAATCCCAAGGACTTCAGAAAGTTCCCGGCCAAAGCTGGATCGAAGTTAGAAGGAAGATTTACACATTTATGTCAATTGATGAGCTAAACCCTAAGATCGAACAACTTCATGCTTTGCTGGCCGAACTTTCGAGTGAAATGAAGCAACATGGATACATCCCACAAACCAAATATGTTCTACATGACCTCGACGAAGACGAAAAAGAGAGGATTTTGTTGGGACACAGTGAAAAACTCGCAGTAGCATTTGGCCTTATAAATACCAGCAAAGGTCAGACGATAAGGGTGACCAACAACTTAAGGGTATGTGAAGACTGTCATACAGTGACCAAGTTCATCTCCAAATTTGCAGGGAGAGACATTATGGTTCGAGACGTTAATCGAATTCACCATTTTCATGATGGTGTTTGTTCCTGTGGTGATTACTGGTGACTCTGTGTAAAATCGTCTTATTTTTTCTTAGAGCTTAAGAACATAAAAGAGTTGTTAGTTGAAACAAGAGAGATTTTAGTTCTTGTACAATGTAATTACACAGCTTTGTACGTGCCTACGATAAATACATTGCAGAACTCTTTCATACAGAGAAATTAACGTCTTAATTAATTGTCTGGTTTCATTTCCGTAAGAATCTGTTGCAAATGATTGTGCACTTGTTACTCTGACTCGGATACAGGTGTGGGAAACGTGGAATCAGTACATGTCCGAGTATCGAACTTGCAATCACAAAGAATGATCAACTGTAAGCTAACAATTACGACTTTACAAGTACTTCGTATATGGTTAAACAGGATACCCGTGTGACACAAAAGTATTCTTATCAAATTTTATGAGTTGACGATATCAATCTTAACTTATTTTAAAACAAAGGTTTTATCTTTTAAATGATCTTGGAAAATTCAACTTAAGGCCCTATTCTTTTGGATTTAATTTTGGTGAACTGATCGGAACTGAAATTAATGGAACTTATTTCAGTGTAAATTTGTGAAGAAAGTGTCTGAATGGAACTTAGCTGAACTAAACTGAACTGAACTGAATGGACCTGAAATTAAGTCCAAAAAAATAGGGCCTAAATTTCATAATATTACTACATGCTTAGGATGACTTCACAATACATTGGCCGAATATATTAAAAACCGTAGTGTTATTAATCTTGCACCGCATATACTTAAAAATGGTTTTGTGAATTAAAATGGACTATATATCAAGCTATTGTAAACCTATCTTTTAATTTAACTAGGCGTGTATGATCTCTATTCTCTATATATGTGCAAACATTTGTTTGATTTTAGCATTTGTTTGATTTTAGCATTTATATACTCCGTGCAACTAATATGGAGTATATTATATTAATTACCCGTGCATGCCTTAACGTAATAAAATTGATATTTACCCAAAGTAAAATCTAAATCTCATTTAGCATATATATCATGCTATTAAAATAATACTGACACTTCATTATAAATAGGGTTATAAATCTTGGCTAAATCATGCATTATATGTTTCTCTATTAAGGAAAGTTTCTTATGTATAATATGGATTACGAAGTATCAAACAAAGTATATATGAAACAAAATAGTTATGGAGTATATACTATGGTAATACTATCATGTTTGGTCAATTGACCAAAATATTATCTTAGGAAATTTCTAAAACTAGGGCCGTCGATCATATAATATTCACCTTATGACCAAACAATATACTCGTATTATTTGATTCTACAATTTGGTCATTAAGTAACCCTTAAACCCATGATATACCATAAATCAAAGATTATAATCAATAACTCTAACACCATAATCTTCCATAAATAATTATATTACGAAACTGAACATGCATAATATTCTCCAATTTACATGATTTCCTAAACATAACGTTCTCTACCGATATAAATACACATACGTAGATCCTTGAACCACACAAACAAACGAGCATAACATTACAATACATAATTTCTACCAATAATATACTTCCTTCAAATAATAATACAATGGGTGACAATGATTATGGTAGTGGAAGTAGTAGTACAGCAAGTGAGTTATACCAATGCAACTATTGTCCAAATGTAAAGTTATTTCGGACTAAAGAAGCCTATGGTGAACACTTGAGGCAAGTTCATGGCAATGCAATTGCAAATGCACATAGCTTTGAATGGGAGGACCCTTTTCGTCTACCTTCACAAGCTCAAATGGCTTCCTTTTGGAGAAGCAATAAAAATAATAATTCTTCTTCTTCTTCTTCCCAATCTAGGAAGTGATATATATATATCATGCTCTACCTAGTACTACTATATATTAATTAATAACATAGGGTGATTTGTTAGCGTGTAATAGGCCCGAGTAGGAGTATTTTCAGTTTCATCTGTCTTGATCTATTGCTATTGAGATTTTTTAAATGTCGATGATGATTGCTTGAGATAGAGATAGTATTTGTATATATTTGTTAGGTTATTTGCATCGGTTATTTTTTTAAGTTAAGGTGTCACGTACTCTTAATAATATTAAGAAAATTGTGTTCTATTTTCAGGAATAAAAAATGTTTTGATTTCGATTTATGTTATTTCAATTCACACGCTTTTATTATTTAATCGTTATGACCTAGTACAATTCAACATTTAATTTATTCTGACCCTTTCAATGAACTTATAAATCAAGAGTACTCCACGATAATTGTACCCTTTCAACTGAAAATTATTATGGACCTACACCGAGGTATTGACGGAGATTCTCATCCAAGATCAATGGCCCAAAATCCTTCCTAATTTTGATATTTTTTAATTTTAGTGTTTTATTTATTTATTTATTTTCCTTATTTTTGTAAGAGTTATGATTATTTCCTTAATTGTTATTTCCACAAAGTTTGTTTTCTAATTGCGATAGGAGTCTTTTAGTTTAGTATAAATAGTTGAATATCCGTCTTTACCAACGGTCTAGTCGGCGCTTAGGGTTAGACTAGTTTGACCCTCTTATTTTAAGGGTTTCATCCATATCTTTTTTTTTTTGCTTCCACAAGCTCTTAATTTTCGTATCAAGAATTGACCAGCAATCGAAATTTCCGTAAAACGAAATAAAAAAACTAAATCAAAATCAATCTAAACCCGATATAAATTTCAATCAGGTCAATTCGAACTTCAAATTTATACTAATAGTAAAACAATTCCGAATTTCGAATTTCACAAATTCTCATATTATTATAAACTTATAATAAGACCTCTCACGTAAAAAAAGTTACAACTACTCGTAATATTTTTTATCATGAACAAGCAAGGAGATGAGGACACGTGGCCCGAAAGCAATACAAACGGATGCAAACCTATTTATATTCCTCTCTTAAATCCACATCTCTCTCACTTTTCAATTCCGCTACCACCATCACCACCACCACCACCACTTCTTCCTTTTTTTTTCTCTCTCCGCCGTTGTCGTACTCGCGCATTCAAATTACGTCGTAAGATTCAATCGAATACGGTTGTGAATTTTTTGTTTACGGCGAAGATTCCGGCGAAATGACGACGTCGACGACCAGCGCTGTTTACATTCACGTTATCGAAGACGTTATCGAGAAGGTTCGCGAAGAGTTCGTTTCCGACACCGGTCCCGGGGAGAAAGTCCTCCAAGAGCTTCAATCTGTACGACGTCGTTTTTGATTAATTAATTATTTCTGGTTAATTTGTTGTGTTTTTTTAGTGTTGTGTTGATTGATTTAGGGTTTCGGTTAGTTATGTTTTGTATGTATATCATCGACGATGTATTCGGAGTGAATTCGATTTGTGATCTGTATGATGTGAGTTAGGGTTTTGTGATTTGAGTAATTGGGGCTGAAATTTGATTTGATTTAGTGTTTTTGACGAGTGTAGGAGAGCTGAAATTGATGAGTTACGTTGATTAGTTACGGTTTTCGTTCGCTAGTTAGGGTTTTATGTGCAGTGTAGGAAGTGGTGGTTGTGAATTTTATGCTCAGAAGGCTGTGTAAGTTAGGGTTTGTGATTCAGCTTAGTGGTGAAGTCGATGTGAATCGCTGTTTTCTGACAGCTGAGGGAGCTGATAATGCATAGTTATGTTTGATTAGTGACGGTTTTCGTTAGTTTTATCAGGTGACTGATGTGATTTTGAGTAATTTGGGGTGAAATTGATGTAATTTGGTATTATCTGACAGCTATGGGAGCTGAAAATGATGCATGCCGGAGCTGTACTACCGCAGCATGAGAGGCCGGTGGTGCAGAAGACGGTGCCAGGGGCTGGAGTGACGCCTGTTCATGATCTGAATGTTCCGTATGAAGGGACTGAGGAGTATGAAACTCCTACTGCTGAGATGCTTTTTCCTCCTGTAAGATCTTTTGGAGTGAACTGTGTACTGCTTGAGTTGATTCCGTCGCTTTTTCAATTGCATCTGATTATGATGTTTCCTTGTACCGTCGTTGTTAGGGATGCTTAATGTGCGTTTGTATTTCTATGTGTATATTGAAAAAACCTTACCACTGTGACTTTGCTTAAGCGTATAGAGCGAGTTGGAGATTTTTTCATAAAACTCTTTTCTTTCAGTGAATAAGCAAGCATTTGACTTCTTTAGTTATCATTATTCAATGTTAAACGGGATTTATTCATTTTATTGGAGTAGTATTTTTAGGTTCTCGGGACTGAATTAATGAGCTTGGTTTGTTATTGTAGACACCTATGCAGACCCCGATTCAGACTCCCTTGCCCGGAACAGCTGACAGTTCGATGTACAATATTCCTACTGGACTTTCGGATTATCCAACTCCTAGCCCGAATGAAGTCAGTGGCTCCATTAATGCTGATATTAAACCTGGAGCTGGAAGACCTAGCCCGTACATGGTACTTCCCAACTTTTTATTTGTCTCACTCTTGTTGATTGTTCTCTGTATAGTCGTGATTCATGATCTCAATTAGAAACTGTGTGTCATTCAATGTAGCCCTTGCATTTGTTGTTCAGCTTTCGGATGTCGTTCTTGTATTTTTGTTAGTGGTCTGACTTAGGGAATGAAGTAATAATGAGTGGAAACATTGGATCGGTTAACTACAAGTTGGCTTAATATTGTAGTGCTGTAGTTGATAGTTTGTTTGGTGTAACGTTTATGCTGGAGCTGAATGTTGCATGTGCTTGCAGCCACCGCCTTCTCCGTGGATGAACCAGAGGTCTTCAATTGGCGTTGATGTTAACGTGGGTGAGTAAGATGAATAAAAATATCTACTGCAATCTGTTCCATTATATTATATATTTATTCTAAAATATAGTGCTTTTTGTCCCTCCTTA
The DNA here is from genome assembly GCA_032274805.1 of Gypsophila paniculata. Lineage (NCBI taxonomy): Eukaryota > Viridiplantae > Streptophyta > Magnoliopsida > Caryophyllales > Caryophyllaceae > Gypsophila > Gypsophila paniculata. Next base: position 10,735 of record JAUEKU010178765.1, on the reverse strand, counting down.
TTTTTTCCTTTTCTTGGGATAGCTTATGTGGACAATCGGGAAGAGGGAGATCGAAGATCATTACAACAAGGCTCTCAGGTATGTTTCTTTGTCGAGGATATTAAGCCGACAGTTCTGGTAGAGAGAAAAGAATGCTTGTTCCATATGATCGGACTCTTGCAATAATAATCAATATAAAGTACTTGTAGATTATGCATTTATACGTCTTTGTGCATTACTCATGATTGGGAGAAACATCCAGGACTTCACATCTGGACCTTCTGGGAAAAGAAAACGTGATGATGTTCCTCCTCAGTATCAGGCAGGTGGATACATACCACAGCAAGATGGAGCTGGAGATGCTGCTCCTGAGGTTTTTGAGCTGGAGGTAACGGTTGTTATAGTTAATGTGTGATGAAACTCGGGAATAAAAGAAAAGTTGATCTTGTTTAGAATAAGTCTATGTCAAACTAAGAGAACCGATGGCAACATCTTTAGATTATTTTTGTTCTTGAAGATCTGAAGTTTGTAGAGCATTCAATACTTCTGCAGCGTCTTGAAACCCTTGTCTTATCAATCATCTTATGATTAATTCTTAGATTGTCCAAAGCAAGACATCTGCAAGTAAAGGCATCGTGAACTTCGAAAATGCAAATGTCACATGTGGCCCACAAAGAGGATCTTCTTCAAAAATTCCACAATTAGATGGGCCAATTCCTGATCCTTATGATGACATCCTCTCTACTCCCAATGTAAATCTTCTTCCATGTTTTTAAGTTGTGTTTTTGTTTATGGCTTTCATCGTTGATGGAAGATGTAGCAGTCTTTTATTTTCATCGATGCATGATATTTTAATTGTGAAAAATGGTCTGTGCAATTGATATCCTTTTTAGTTTCGTCAATAGTGCTTGCATAGTCCTATCTTGGCGTAAAACCTCTTTTGTTTTGTCTGTGCACATACATATTTCTCCCGTAGTTTTTTTTGGAAGTTTTTCATGGAAATGCACACAGCAAGTCAGCAATGGTTGTATTCTTCAGTTTTAAGCTAGAGTGTGTTTCTGAATTTAGGATAGTTTTGTCAGGAGGTCATTCTTGGATAATGTCGCATCATGACATTAAAGGAAACGGAAGGCCTGAACTCGTTTTTCTTCTACTTTTGAGCTCTCAGCTCAACAAAACCAACTACTGGGTTTAAATTACATTTTTTAGTTGAATAAATTTTGTTTGCTTCACATTCTTTTGGACAATAGCTGGAAGACAATGATGTTTTAGCTTCTATCTGTTGAAGCTTTGCCTTCCGCAATCTGGTTTTTAAATGTTGTGTTGAGATATTTCTATGTTCAAAATGCTCTTTACAGCCACGGAAGTGGTTTTTCCATGGGCCTAGCTCTATAATCAGCGTTTGACGATGTATATTGAACAATTGGAGCTGTTTACTAAACTCATGTAGTCATGTACTTGACTAATTATTTTGTATTTGATGGTGAAGATATACAATTATCAAGGGGTGGTCAGTGAAGACTACAATGCGGTGACCACTCCGGCGCCTGGTATGTTAAGTCAACTTTTACATCATTGATATCGATTACGCTTGCGCGGGCCTCTATCTCATGTTAGAAACACATGCAAATGTGCTTAGACATGCAAGCTGGTACTCCAGCCTTACCTGCTCAGAATGACATTGGAAATGACGATGATGATGAGCCACCCTTGAACGAGAATGATGATGATGATCTCGATGAAGTTGATCAAGGAGAAGAGCTGAACACAACACATTTGGTCTTGGCGCAGTTTGACAAGGTAAGTAAATGCTACCCACTTTAGCTGCTCAGTGACGATTTGAAATGTCTTTGATCTGGACAATGTTGACAGTTTTTTGTCTATTTTGTCTTACTGGTCAGGTGACCCGTACCAAAAGCAGGTGGAAGTGCACCCTTAAGGATGGTATTATGCGCATAAACAATAAGGACATCTTGTTCAATAAGGTGATTGTTTTAGCTTCTTAATTAGAGTATGGAGGAAAGGGGAAGGGAGAAGGAACGAGTTATTATGTTTTCCTTCCCAATCCTCCCTACGGTTTACAACTTAAAAGGATTTTAGTTTCTCATGGATAGAGGAAGTGAATCTCTGTATTTCTTGCTTCTCCATTTCCTCAAACCCACTCCGGCCAAACTAGGACGTTATCTCTTCACTGCATTAGAATATCTGGTTGCTTTACTTACCTCTGCATTGTTCTGTTGGCAGGCATCAGGGGAATTCGACTTCTAATCCTACGAGTCCTCTTTCCAGAAGTCTAATACCATTCGGAAGGAAGTATCCTGAGTCGCCTTTGGACAACTCGTGTTCTTATTCATCATTAGGTAGATCTTAGATCTTTTAAGGGTTATGAACGCTATTTACATTCGATTGGGGACTGGATCATCATGGTCGGCCAGTTGTATATAAAAGCAAGAGCTGTATGGTCTTTGAAGTTGATGGTGTTAAAGCCGAATTTCGCCATTTTTCAGTGAACTTCAGAATGTTTGATCATTTACCAGATAAAACATTTTTGCAGCTCTATGTTGTCAACTTCTAGCATCATGTATTCATGTGTCATGTCTTGGTGTTCAGGTTAACTTAGTTGTGATCATGACAGTAAATTAGTTCGTTTCCATGACAAGTTTTTACTACGGAGTACCTTGTATTAGCAGTTGAAGAGTAGTGAAGAAAGGAATGCACCCATTTTTTCGATAATTGCTACAAAGGCACGCAATCAAGAAGTCAAGAACTAACGGTGAGCAGAATACCATTTAAAAAAGACAGTGACCCAAACAAAACAATACAAAACCGAACCAAAACAAACCAAAATAATCGACCGTTCCATCACTAGTGACGGTCTTTAATGAGTGAAAATGACCTAAAAATGACAATGATCCCTACATTGGTAGTGACTAGTGTTATACAAGTACTGTATGAGCTGGAATATTAATTGCGTTCATTGTCAGAAAGAGTCAAGGACACCCTCTATAATTTGTCATAATTTGTTTCTATAATGCCTTTCACTATCTTTGTTCATCTCGTCTTTGGCTTTAATTTGTTTTGTACTTTGATTTGGTCGGTTTCGACCTTTTTTCAATGGCATCTTTTATTTTGGTAGGCTATATGATAACTCGACGACTTTGACTTTTTAGTGAAATACCTTTGGAGAGAGATAATTGACCCTTGTCGTTATCATTTTTTATCGAAACATTAATCTTGGGCCATAGATTAAGGATCACGCACATAAGAAATGTCATTAAAACATAGAATGAACCGAAAATGAGCAAAATCCACCTATCATAGATTATGAAATAAGACTCTTGTACGGCGTACAATCGTCTTAAGAATAAGTTTTCGCCTCGTTTATTGCTATCAAAATGATATAAAAACAATACAAAACCGCTAGCGTATTACATTTTTATAAGATACTCATAGGACGTATTAATCCAAATTCCGAAATTGTAGGTCCAAGCTTCAAAGTTACTTTACCTACCAACTACAAGTATAGAATCACAACTATAAGAACTAGACATGACCTCAGATGAAGGAAACAAAGGCAATGTTTGATCATCACATGTTGAATGAACTGGCTTTATATCATTGGACAGTGTCCTTGGCAAAGTGCTATCCCCATCTAAAATCTGCATAACATGTCTCATTGTAGGTCTTGCATCTGCCCTTGGATGTGCACAAAGCATGCCTAACTTCAGGACTAGTTCCATTTCTTTAAGGACAATGTGCCCTTCTAGTCTAGGGTCAATTGTCTCATTGATTTCCCCTCTCTTCCAACAATCGTACACCCAATCGACCAAGTACTTTGGTCTAGGGTCGCCATGTAGGCTAGTCGGACTCCTTCCAGTGGCGGCCTCAAGGATGAACACCCCGAAGGAGAAGACGTCGGTGTTGGTAGTGGCCTTACCCTTTTTGCTAAGCTCTGGCGCCAGATACCCTACTGTCCCAACAACATGGGTTGTCTGAGGGTTTGTACCATGATCGTATAATCTAGCTAGCCCAAAGTCACCTAATCGAGCATTCATGCTCGAATCTAATAAGACGTTACTAGACTTGACATCGCGGTGCACCACTACTTGGTCCCACTCTTCATGAAGGTACACTAGTGCGGAAGCCACTCCCCTTATGATTTTAAACCTCTCAGCCCATGGGAGACTCGGTTTTCCCTCGTCGTAAAGGTACTTGTCGAGACTACCATTAGGCATGTACTCATAGACTAAGATCAACTCCCCTTTCCTCCGACAATACCCGAGGAGTTGCACCAAGTTCCGGTGCCTTAATCTCCCCAAACACGCAATCTCAGCCACAAATTCTCTCATCCCTTGACCCGAACCATGTGACACTTTCTTCACAGCAACTTGTGCTTTGTTAGAAGGTAATGTGCCCTTATAAACCTTCCCAAAACCTCCATGTCCTAAAACCTCTTTGTCTTTGAACCCTTTGGTAGCTTTGTAGAGCTCCTTGTATGAAACCCTTTGAACTCTGTATTCTTTCTCCCAGTCATCAAATATTTCCTCAAATTTCTTCCTCCACTTCATGTACAACACCAACCCAACAATCATCAACACAATCAATATGATTACCAACACAATTATCGACCCTAGACTCAGAACTCGCTTTCGCTCTCCAAACCTAGGAAGCGAAGGAAGCTTTGACAAGTCTAGACTCGGAGCTAGACCCAACTTACCTTGCGTAAAGCTCCAACCAAGGACATAATGACTACTAGCAACAGAACCCGTAGACGATGCCAGACCGACATACATGTTGTCTAAGACCACTCGAGACAGATCAATACGAGATGTTAATAGAGGTCTATTAGGCCTAGATAGGCCTAAAGGAGCCATTGTTACCTTGACTTGCATCTCAGTGGCATCATAATCCACCCAAATTTGAATTGGTTTCGCACCAATAAGGCTCAAAGTTTTGTTAACCCCTTCAGAATCAGAGTAATACCCTGCTGTCGCAGACGAATTGGATATGAGGTTGTCGACATCAATCCCGACATGGTTGCTGTCAATGTCACCAAACTCAAAGTCCTGTATTGTATCCAGTTCAACAGCAAACAGATGGTTTGAAGAGTTTCCAATTGTCGACTCATTAAAGATCCCGAAATACTTTCCTGGTGTACCCATGTGAAAGTCCTTGGATGGAGCCAGGAAAAACACAATTCCATGACCACTGATGGACTGAATTTCAGGGAACATAGCGAAAGCAAAAGTCGTAGAAAATGACAGGGACGATGTCGTGTTGAAATGAAGAGGGCTAGGGAAGAATGCATGTGCAGTAAGCTGTTTAGAGGTGTTGGTTAGCTGTAACAAGCCATTTTGGTGGACTGTTGCACCACCATCAAGCTGAAGCTTGGCTTGCAGAAAGCCATTGTAGGTGAATTGTTGTGAGTTCTGAGCAAACGTTGTGTATAACAAGCTGCACAAAAAAAGTGGTATGATAGCCATGAATGAAGGAATGACAGAAATTTGCAGACTGATATATTTGTGATTAACAGACAGTAAGATGGGAATAAGTACCGAGAAAGACTTCTAATTCATTTGTTTCTTTACGTTTATTCTTTTGCGAGGGGATTTTGAATAAACGTATAAAAACGGATGGATGAAGACACTAACAGAAAATGAAGAGCAGTATTTAAATGGTGTCACATGTATGAGATAATCTAAGATAATGATGTTTAGTAGAGAGGAAGAAGTCAGTCAAAAAGGTGGAAGAAGAAAAGCAGAAGTAACCACTAAAGATAAAAAAAATTTCAACTTTTGTGAACTTTACACAAAGTCTCTTCTTAGTAGTCGTTGGCTCCTTGTTTTTAATGTTATTTAATGTAGAACATCATTGATTTTTGGCTAAAAACAGAGATTTGTATTGAAATTGTTTTTCCAACATGTGACAAAAGTTCTAGAAAAATAAAAGCATCACCAACCTAAGTTGCACGTCAAAACTAGGTAGAATAATGCAGCAACAACATTACCACAATGATTCAAGAATTTTTTACTAACGATGTAAAAAGGGTTTGATACCAACTTCACCGATACATCAACCACAAATATTTGATAAATTGCGTTTAAATCAAATTGGATGGTTTATATTTCACAAGCAAAAAAGATCAAGCAATTTAGAGAAAATATTATTTTATTCCATTATTATTTAGAACTAGACCTGGCAAAATTAACCTGACCCGAATGACCCGGCCCGAATAACTCAACCCGAACTCGACCCGACACCCGAACTGAAGACTTGAGTTTGAGTGTTTGACCCGTAACCCGAATTGACCCGACCCGATCCGAAGTGACCCGACCATTTATTATAGCATATGATCTGTTATTCCCTAAAAAAGTTGAAAACAACGAACCCGAAAATTACCCGAATCCGAAATGACCCGGCCCGACCCAAAATTGATCCGATTCTTACTGACCCGAAAATAACCCGACCTGAAATGACCCAATCCAAACCCGACCCGATTGACCCGTTTGCCAGGTCTATCAGAACTAAAGAATAATGAGTCTTTGGCTCCGCTGAAAATGGAAAATGATAAAAGTCAAAATCGATGAAGGCAATCTCACAAAGCAAACCATGAGTCAATGATCATGAGGCCTATATATAAATAAAAGACAAAATTAATAGTACATGAAATAAATTCTAAGCCGCAAAGTAATTTGGGATAAATGGGTGTATCGTCGAAATTGTTAGTTTGAGCCTTGAAACTCTTACGAAACTCGAAAAAATAAGAATACTCCATACATAACAATAGAATCTTGGTCAGAAAATGATTCGTGATGGATGACAATAATCTCTCAGCAAAGTTTATCGATCACAAAAGGCGCATCCTTGGTTCCCTCGCAACAAATTGAGCAGCAACGTTACCTACCCCTCTGAAATGAAAGTGATGACAAAAACGCCCTGTTCGTATTAAACAATCAGTTTTAGTAGTCTATCAATGATAGGCGATACCTTCACTCGAGTTAATCAATCTCTTCGTGAACGAATGTAGAAAAGCATTTGCAAAATAAAAAACCAGCTTACTTCATAAGAGAGATTATGACAATATATGAAGTTCTGCTTTTTTTAGTTGGCTTGCAGAACCCTTCCTTGATTTTCTTCCTCAACTGCAATGTCAAATGCAAGGGCTAAGCCATCGACAAAAGAATTTGGAGAGGCCAAGGCTTGATGCCCGGCGCACAAAATAACTCTTCTTTGATTTTCTTCCTTAAACTTAAGAAGTGGGGATGATAACAAAAGAAAGACAACTTAAAATTCGGGGGCAGGGGGCATTGTGGAAAAAAAAAGCATCAAAAGTTCTCTTGGGTGATTCTACTCATTAGCTAATATAATGAACATCATAAAGGGAAAGACGGTACCTTCATGAGCATTGGTGGACACTGGAATGCGAGAGAAAGAATCTGAAGTCTTCAAAGACGATGAGGCAGATGGCTCCTCACTTTGAAGCAACAGACTCACAGCAGTTTTCATTTTCTCGACGACACCCTTTTCAGTGGGACTCCTCCTTGGACTGATCACCTCAGAAATGACCTGAGATAGCGCCCTCTCATCTTCGCCAGGCTCTAGCTTGTTTTTAAGGTACTCTGTCACTGAAACTCCTTTGTCCCATTTCGGCGACTCTTCTTTGTCTTCAACGTTTTCAGTAATAGACAAGCTCTGGATCTTGGAAGTGATCTTGGAAGTTGCTTCTGAGACAGTAGCATAAGCAGGTGCAAACTTTTCCGACACTGCATCAGTTATTGCCTTTATCTTTGTTGGAGATTTTTTCTCTAGCTCGTCCATCAGTACCAAAACATTGTTAGTTTGGCCATCCTCAGTTTCAGGTGTCCTCCTCTCCTCATCAACGTTTGTGGGGCTGAGCGGATTCTCGCCAGGATGCTCCTCTTTGTCCTCAACACCTCTGGTTTTTACAGGTACAGGTTTCACTGTCATTTCAGAGCACAGAAGCTTCTCCTTCTGTCGATCATCACTTCTACTACGATGATTTTTTCTTTCGAATTGGCGGAGGCTTCCTCGAAGAGTCTCATCAACTGTCACTATAGGTATGGAAGGAGTCCCTCCTTCATGATTGGAGTGGCTTTTAGGCAGTGAATGCCCGGTTTTGTTATTTCTGGTCAGAGAAATGGGGTCTAGGTGACTACGGTGGATGTTGGTAAGGTTGCTGGCGAAATGCATATCAGGGAACATTGAATCTGGTACTGGATTGTGCTTTTCATTGTTGTTGGGACTCTTGTTCGCATGCTGCGGTTGATGTGCTGAAAATCAAAGTACCGTGTTAGTAGGTGGTTCCTGTAAGATTGTATATACAGTGCCTAGGCCATTTCCTGAAAGGAAATCAACAGGATCAAACCAACAACTAGGATGACATACTCTGTATGATCTTTAATTAAGAGAAAATTCCCACTGAAATCAAGAAATGGATCGAATTACAGCAATGTCACGCATACTACAGAGTATATAACTAGTATAGACATGTTTCCGCCAAATTAGAAGATAAAGAATTGATAGGAATGATCCAATGTACTTCACAGAAAATCCTAGAAGCTAGAGATGGAGTATAAGAACGAATCCTACATGCCAATATATTACGCCGGCATACAAGAGAGTCGTAAGATAAGTCATACTTTGTACTCCATATCATTATGGAGTTTTTCTTAATAAATCAGATAGCTATATAAAGCATTGAATCATGAAATTAACTTACGTGGATATCCATGATGCTCAGGATCTTCATCAACTTCATAATCTTCCAGAGCAACACCCCACGAAGGTGTGTGATTGGCACCATGTCCGTGTCTCTTTTTCACAAGAGTTTGTCGCCATCTCTTGGCATATTCCTTCACTTTAGCTAATACAGAAAATTTCTTGGTATGGTGGTGCAAGTGGTTTTCTTCTGGGTCATGGATCGTTCCTAATCCTGACGATTCATTCCAGACTGTTGGATTGTCAGCTGTAGCAAACAAACATGTACTTAAATGAGGGCACAAAACTCGAAACAAGAAACAAACAAAAGCAAGCTAACCAGTCTTAAGTCACAACACGAAACAGTAACAGTTTAACAGACAACATTACAATGAAAAAGTTGTTCCACAGTTTTCGGCGCTCCTCTATTGCGTGGCACACCATCCAGCGCCATGATTGGAATCCTTGCCCGTGAATATTATTACGCGCCTTTGTTATGATTTGAGCATACAAGAGTTAATTTTGCAGGAAAAAATGGAAGATCGGAGAATTGCTACAGGCATTGGTTTAGGATGCCCTTACAATGACTGTGAATCAGACCCAAGTGAGTTACAGAAACATATGGCAAAATATGTGGAAGCTTTCTCTTCTCATTTGCCAGATGGAAGGCCAAAAATGATATCTATAAGTTGACCATACTTTTAATAGCAAACTTCCTTAACATTAGGATTATGAAGTGGAAGAAACACTTCTTTATTCAGTTATTACTCATACTATTTTTAGCATTCCCTTTCTATAACAAACTTTATGTAGAACATCTGCATAATGAAACTCGCATAGTTACCTGTCCAATGATTTTTGTTCCGATTGGTCTATCAAGTCTTTTTTAGATACGCTTCGTTCACCCTGGATTACCATATTCCCCATGGACCCAATACGAAAATGTAATCAGTTCTTAATGGACTATTAAACGCGTGGAGTATCACAATAAACATAGTACAAGACTTCATATGATGGCAAGAGTGATTTTATTTATATGTTAGTACGCTTCAGTTTTCTTTTAGTGATTGGTGTTCGAAAATCTACTCATCTTCATTTTTGAAACCAAAACTAACATCAAAACTTGGTTTAAATCAAACCTCTAAGTTATCGTCTTTATTCCTTATCGACAGCATTCCTAATTCGCCACATTGGCAAACCCAACACGAATTCAAGCTAACAAATTTGTAAATTCAGTCGATCAAATTCACAAATTTGGGCGAACTAATACAAGAATGAAACAAGAAATAATGAGCAGAAATCGAATCTGATTCACACGCTACTTGAGCTGATCCAGTAACAGCGACTTCAGTACTTAACACAAGCAAAAACATACTACATATATCACCGGAAAATATAACGTGGATCAGACCTTTAGGATCAGCAACAAAAATGATAGCACTAAGCTTGTGTTCAACACTACAAACATATCTTATTCCCTCTTTTATAAGTTATTCGATGTTCTCACTTGCCTACTCACTTCACTCACCCCAACTACAACCAACCATTTTTTCAGCTCTCCGGCGATCTATGAGATTCCATACTCCTTCTGCTTCATCCCAACGCCCTCGTGTCGCCAGTGAATAAGACAGAAGAGCAGATGTTGCAGCATCATAAGGGTAATGCTCCAAGAGCCTCTGTGAAGCCCATTTTCCGACCTCGTCATTTCCATGTAGCTTACAAGCACTAAGCAGACATTTGTAGATTGAGGGTCCTGGTTTAACTGGCATGTTTCTAATGAAGGCTTCGGCCTCATAAATGTACCCGCGTCGAGCAAACATGTCAACCATTGAAGCATACAGATTCATACTTATGGGGTGACCAGGATAGAGCTTTCTCATCAAGTCAAAGTACTTGAGTCCCTCTGTCACTAAACCTGTATGAGTACAAGCTGAGACGACAGATATAAACGTGTTCTGGTTGGGTTGGATTTTCGTTCTCCTCATTGCTTCAAACAGGTTAACGACCTCCTCTCCATAACCATGATGACATAACCCTG
>JAUEKU010178743.1:0-10508 GCA_032274805.1 Gypsophila paniculata | reverse complement strand
CGGCTATGGCGACGCGGGAATCCGTTTAAAAATGAGGGAAAACCCGTGGGGGAGGACAAGTCCCGCCGAATATTCCACTAGATTGGTTCGATCGTTACATTGTACAATTACGAGCACAATTATTAACAGGATTAACGAAATCGAGTGATTTTTCTGTATTTTTGTCAATGTGCAGCTTGGGTTGTGTTTGTGTGTCTTCGAACGTCCTCCTCGAAAACCCTAACTTATGCTTTTATATTCACCTTAACCTACTTCCCCTGATTACGTGCAGAGTGGGTGTTGATATGCAGGTTTTACGGGCTAACTTCCTGAGTTATAGGAGTTTGTTGCTGACCACTTCCCCCTTATTTAGCTGCCTGTTAACTCCCTTCCCCCATTGTTCCTAATTGCGTGCTAGGAGGTTGTTGACGCGTAGGCTGACGCGCTGACCTCTACAATGTAGGGGTCAGTTGACTGACTTCTTCCACCTATTGCCTCCTCTTTTACGGCTAGTTGTTGTGTGCTTTGTGTGCATTCACCTGTGCTTTCTTCCAACCACTTATGCGCTGCCACCTCACTTGTACGCGCTTCCCCCTTGCCCAATGATAGGCTGCCACGTGTACGTGAAGAAATTGAGCCCAAACAAATATAATTTCAAATATAGACGATTAGACGAGTAATAGGGCAAGATATCAACTCAAAATTTGATACAACATATGTTAACATGAGTCGAAAGTTTGAACCTCTCACTCATTACAAGCACTTATTGGAATTAGTCTTTCATTCATTACAAACGGATTATTCAGCTTGGTTATGAATTAGGCTATTTTCGGTAGGCTTAGTGGCTTACTCTAACCATAAAAATGAATTAAGTCCTAAAGTGTTGGGCCAAATTGGTAAATTCACAAAAAGCCCCAAAGAAAGGTCAAATGGAGTTGAAAAGAGGTCAAGGATTGGGGGAAGGTTGAGAATAAGGGAAGCCCAGGAGGAAAGCCCACGAAAGTAGAGAGCTAAAAGGGATTGCATTTTGCATGTATCAGAGCCCCAAAAAGACGGTTACTATTTACTAAGAAGTTGAGGTCAATTTAACAAGGTCTACTACAGTCATGTGACTCATAACTATTGTCAAACATGAGTATTCATACCAAATTGAGTCGAGTAGTCATTTTAGATTCGGTTGTGTTGATGTTTGTTTTTGTCAACTTATTAGGGTAGACTTGCCAAATCGAAGTCAATTACTTAAGGGTTTGAAGGGATCAAATGAGATCAATTCAAATCAGGATCATATTCGAGCGGATCTAATCAACCATAGGTCAAGTGACTAAGTCATATCACACACCCAATATGAAATGGGCCGAGAAAGTAAATGTGGCATGCCGAATGACATGGGCAAACACACGAGAACCCGGGCCAAAACAATGTAATACTCCTATCTATATTCATGAGCTAAATGGGCTTTATAATAAGCACAACGTACATCAAATTAAGAACCCTACCTTAACAAAAGAAACCTACAATAGCCGCACTCTTCAAATTAACCTACACCTATATATATTCATGTGCTTCACTTCTTCAATCTCATCTACTCAAATTATTCTCCCCTTTCCCATACCCTAATTAATTCCCATCTATTCAACTCCCCCACTAATTTTCATCAGTTTATTTCTTAGTTTTGTTTCACGTCTTTTGTGAGTCCGTCTCATAGGAGAAAATGATGATATTAGTTTGTCGCCCCAGTCTTAGTAGCATCTTTTTGATGCTCTGTGCTGATTGACCCTTTTTGTATCTGATTCTTCAACTCTTGTTTCTACGGTGTACAACGGTTTTATAATCAACATCTGTTTTTTTTTTTTCTCTCATGTGTTTTAATTTTTATGCTTCTTTTTTTTGAAAATAAAAAAAGCAAGGAGGTGTGATGATAAACAATATCCATAACCAATCTCTGAATTCTTACATGTTGAATTCTTATTTACATGCACTACCATCTGATCTATCTTGCTTTGCTTAATTTATTTAGTTTTTAATTAATTAATTTATTTTTTCTTATTTTCTCTTCTTACCAACAAAACGGTCTTTCACAATTCATTTTGAATTAAAAAAAAACTATGTTATTGTAATGCAATCAATGATGCAAAAAATTCCCAAAATATCATGAGAAACACAGTGATTAGAAAACAAATATCACCATCTTTCGGCTGAGATTGCATTATTAAATTTCAAATTTCCCGTCACATAATTTAATAAATCACCAATTCTTGTTTAAGACGGGTACTATCCGTTTAACCTTAAGACCTCTCACAAAAAAAATTTTTGTGAGAGGTCTTAACCTTAAGACGGGCGACCCGTCTTAAGGGAGACTTATTGTTAATAAATAGACCGCCTGAAGGTATCTGGTGCCTAGAATTAAAACAAAGAGAGTAGCTAGGCACTTCGTATGCAGGGCGTATAGTAAATCAAACAGATCTTGCGACACAGTTAGCTTTTTATAATCCCATAAGCTCTCTGTTACTTATATCTCTGATTACATCTCCTAAACAACGTTAATTAGTATCTTAAATTTAGTTAATTGTGAAGTTACAGTGGTAAATGTTACAGGTAGAAGGGTAATTAAAAAAAGGAAGGGGCTGGAGTTTGACTCTTGGGCTAAAGTAAAAAAATTGCCTTAGGGATGAATGCAGCACCCTATATTAACTCACTCCGTAACTTTATGCTGCTCCTTGTTTTTACATTGCGCATATGTTTATGGGTTGGTACACGGACTCGGTTTACAACTGATCGATTTAAAAGCTCGTGACTCTACATTAATGATTAGGGTAGTCGGTATCCTGCCAAATATTTCATCAAGTTTGAGATGAGTAAATAAATACAAATTACAGAAGATTCGAGATTATATTTCAAGGTGTTCGGTGTGGTTAATAATAGTAGAATCAAATGGTGCTCTCTTATATAATGTCTTTCCCACGAACGTATTGTGTTCTTGTTGTAGTCAAGGTGTAAGCCTAATACTAGGGCCGACTCCTTTTCGCCTTTCCTTTGGGATTCTCTGTTAAGACACTCGAAACCATTCTCTTCTTCTGATCGATTTTGCCTTCGGAAGAGAACACTAGCTCTGGGAGACGGTCTTTATGCATCAACCGATAATTATTCTCCCATTCTAGTGCTCTCGATATGATGATGCACAATCCCGTGCCCAAGTCAACAAGCAGAGGAGGAACATATTTCCTAGTTATATCATCGGCAATCGCTTGAATCTTGAGACGTTCTTTGAACCAATTATAGACAATAGAACGCCCGAGACCTTAGGACAACCTCCTTGGACATTTCATTAGGAGGATAATTGTGTTGGGCTTTTGGGTGGAGAGCTGCACATTTCTCGCACATTTCATTGTTGAATTGTGGGATGTTTGTATTTCTATCTTTGCCTGCGTCATACATGCCCACTTCACTCGATTAACGACATTTATCAAGTCCAAAAGTGAGGGTAATTTTGGCCCAAACAAATATTTCGTCGTTATGTGGGAGAGGACTCATGGAAGTGAGCTTTGTTTCTTAAAAATTTTTCAAGCTTGTTTAGTTAGTAGGGTCTGGTTAAAACATTTCACTTTCCTTCTACCTAGACCCTATTAGCTTTAAGTACGCTAATAAAATGATCGCATAATTCTCCAATTGATCGACCTATTTTTACTCGTCCTTGCCTATCGTGATTGTGACAAGATTGAGTTAGTCTCTTGCTACACTGAACGGTACTACGAAATCAATAGGACGTGATAGTCGTCGTGATTAGAAAGAGATTATTGAACCAAGGAGACGAGTTGAATCTACATGCTAGCTGTACAAATGAAATCTACAAACAGCCGCACTCTTCAAATTAACCCGTACCTATCCCAAACCCTTTTTTCCATCTATCCAACTTCCCAATTTTAATCAGTTTATTTCTTGGTTTTGTTTTTACTTTTGAAATTCTCAAATCGGTATTTGGTGACCGTCTTACATGAGAAAATGATGATATTAGTATGTCGCCCCAGTCTTAGTAGCATCTCTTTGATGCTCTTTGCTGATTGACCCTTTTTGTATCTGATTCTCTCTTCTTTTCTACCCATCAACTATTGTTCTTGATTTACGGCGTACAATGGTTTTATAAATGAAATCTGTTTTTTTGCTCTCTAATGGTTTTAGTTTTTATATTTTTTATATTTTGGAAAATAAAAAAGCAAGGAGGTGTGATGATAAACAATATCCATAATCAATCTCTGAATTCTTATATGTTGAATTCTTATTTACATGCACTACCATCTGATCTCTCTTGCTTTCTTCCTTTTTTTTCTTTATTTCATGTAAAGTTATTTAATTGTGAAGTTACAGTGATAAGTAAGCATAATTTGACGCGTCTATAATTTAAGATAGATATATTCGTCTTAAATAAGAGATTTTGCGAAAAAAGGAAGGGGCTGGAGTTTGACTCTTAGGCTAAACTAAAAAAGTGCCTTATGGACCG
The DNA here is from genome assembly GCA_032274805.1 of Gypsophila paniculata. Lineage (NCBI taxonomy): Eukaryota > Viridiplantae > Streptophyta > Magnoliopsida > Caryophyllales > Caryophyllaceae > Gypsophila > Gypsophila paniculata. The sequence goes on along the minus strand of JAUEKU010178743.1, from coordinate 6,034 downwards.
TAATTTGTTTTTGCCCTTTGTTTTTCACTTTAGGCAGATGTTTATGGGTTGGTACAATTTGAAATGCATATGGACAGAGTACAACTGTTCGATTGAAAAGCCCGATTCAACTCGACTTGATTTATCGAATAAAATGTTAATTCAATAAATAGTAATGGGCAAAAATAGGTATCAAATGAAAGTTAATTTAGTAGGTGATATAAATTGATATGACACAATTTGGATTTTAAAGTGAATCAATGAAATTCATTACAATAAATGTAAATTTGGTCAGCTGTCATGGATAGTGTGCAAATTCTGAGGTGCATCTTAAATGGATCAATTTGAATGGACTATATGATATAATAACAATACATTAAGAATGAAATAGGCAAACAAATTTTGGACTAGCTAAATAACGAATTGTTATCCCCTTGCGGCCTTGCCCATTGTTGAGCTCTCAAGTCCCGAGCCTATGGCAGGGGATGGCGAACCGTTATTTAGCTAGTCAAGAGATTGAGCTCAGAATTCAAGTGACAGCGGACTTCTACTGCCCCAAGAATCCAAGATGGTTTGTTGTCTTGAGGCCCAAGGGAACTGTAAATTTCCTTGTCGAAGATTAGTATTTCGGCCTTATGTTCTGGGCGAGGAGGCGTGCCTTGGTTGTTAAATAATTTTCCAAGCTTGTTTAGCTAGTAGTATTTCGTTAAAACATTTTACTTTCCTACTAGCTGTAAGTAGGCCAATAAAATTATCGCATAATTCACCAATGGATCTACCTATTTTTACTCATCCTTGCCCATCGTGATTGCGACATGATTGAGTTGACTCTTGCTACACTTAACGGTACTATGAAATTGATAGGATGTGATAGTCGTGATTACAAAGCGATGAGAGTACCGAGACAAGGTGAATCTACTCATTCCATAACCTTGGCAAAGATCGCGTTCTTAGTTACAACAAAGTCGGTTCACCTCCATGGTAGGCTCCAAGTTCAAGAGCAATTTTGATTTTGAAGATACGACAAAAGAATTTGGTCGCACTACTAATGTTTGAAAGAAATGGACAACCCAACGAGTTCCTTTTAGACCGAGTTGTAGCAAGCAACATGTCGAATTCCAACCTCCAAATTCTAAAGGGGTGTTTTGGATTACCCGACTGCTTGACAGTACTTCCTCAGGATGTTCTTTAGGCCATGATGGGAACGGTAGGGTCTCTTAAAGAAAGGGTATTGAGTCATCTGCGATTAGCAGGTGCGGGATGGAGTTTGTGTCTTGCATATCATGAGCTCTCGAATCAGTCCCTTGGGTTCAATTTGGCATAAACACTGCGAGAGCACGTCAGTACAAAGAGGGAAGAGAATGGGTGAGAACTGAGAGCGGATCATCTTTCCTTATGCCACGGGCCGGGTTAGACGGAATTGTTTAGTTCACCGACCATTGACGACTTTGTACGAGACTGTTACGTAATTCAGGATGACCTTAACCTATGCCTGCGGGAGATTGAATTCGGATGCCCTTAATTTTAGCTCAAAAGCCATGGCATTAACGTTTTCCTACTTTGCTTTACCACTGCCCCAAAAAAAAAAACCAAAAAAAAAAAAAAACAAACTGCTAATATGATCCTTGTTAATACAAGTTTGATAGTTGTTCCTTATTTGTGCAACTGTGAGAATATATGGAGTATAAGATACACATGGACCTTTCAGCTATTGCCATTTGATTTTAGGATGATTGGGTTTTCATTGGACTTCTGTCTCGGACATCCTCTCTCACTTTGGGCATGGCAAAATCCTCTCAAATTTAACATGATATCAAAACTCATGATTCTGTCCTGATTTTGACTTTCGCCTTGAACACCCTCTTTCAATTTGGGTATGGCCAAGGCTAGCTCAATTTAACAGCGACAAATTACTATACAAACTTTTATAAACACTTGAAATGTGTGTTTCTACATTAACTCTAGCCTTAACTCCATGACTTAGATGCACCATGCCATGGTCAGGGTGATGGTATTATTTAAAACATAACTAGTCTTACTTATGTATATAAGTCGTGGCTAAGTATATAGATTTACCGTGAATTTTGTGTCATTATTATGATCTCCCCATGTAAGGCATGTGGAGTACAATGCAAGTATGCAACCAAAAACAATGGTCACCTATTCTATTCCTAGATCGACGCAAGAGGTAATACTAATAATGAATAAAACACAACTTAATTTCAATTGTCTAGGTTCAATTTTCATCGGTTTGTAATGTGAATTATTCTTTGTTATAATATATGCCCTTTTCCTTGATAAGCTAATACAATTTTATCTAGTCCATGTACCCCGTACTTACCACTTTTGCAAGGAATATTTTAAGGCATTGTTATATAGCGGCGGCTTTTTAACCATGATGGCGGTTGAAATTACTAAAATAACCTTTTCCCCACAATTAGAATTTCCCTCCCTTACAAATCCTTCCCCAGTTCTTCTCTCTTCTCTCGGTGAAATTTCGAAGTTCGTGCTCACCATTTTCATCCAAAGTGTCCATTTCAACTCAAGTAAGTGGGGTGAACACCATAGAGCATATCAAACAGCAGTATACAGCATGTCCAAATGCCAAATCTTCCAAATTTCCAACTGAAAGTTGGTTCACCCTATTTTTAAAAGGCAATGTTGCTTGGTGACAAATGCGGTCAATTCCCCTTCCAACACAAAAACTAGCCTCGATTTCAATCTAATTCTTACGGCTTGACAACGGTTGAGCCGTAAAATTCTTACGGCTTAGCCTTGGCCGAACCATAAACTTTTTAAGGCTTGACCATTGGTGAGCCTTCCAAATTGTAAGGCTCTACCATACACTTTATATTTTCAACTTATGGACTACAACGCTTCTACATGTGACTTCTTATGAATGTTCTTGATCAAGTTGGTACACGGTAGTGAATAAAAGATGGTAAAGAATTGCTGTGATTTGGTAATTTTGAGATTTTGGGGAGAAAATGTTTGGGATGTCAGAGGGAAATGTTAGGGTAGCCGAAAAGATGAAGAGGGAAAGGTTTTTTGGGGTTTTTTCTATTTGGGAGGGGGAGGGTTATTTTGGGTATTTTGAGTCAAAAAGCCGCCGTTATGAATAAAAACGCCGCCGCTATATAGTACCCCCACATTTTCTCTATCATACAAGTTTGTAGTTGTTCATCATGGCCTAAATAATTGCTCCTTACTTAATGCCCTTAGTCTTGTTTCTAGTACACTACTGCTCATGTCGAGAGTATTTTTTTGCAATTTCACTCTGATTTTAAGGTAACACGATATTACTAGTCTACAAGTTATTATTCTATAAATTATTGAGTTACATGTTTTATGTGCTAATTATTTCTCTAACTCATGATATGATTTATGTGTTAGTTTATTGGGTGATTTTAATTGTATGAATCACTTTGTAATACGTATCTACTATGTTTTTCTTTTATTTTGCTAAGACGATTTGAGATTATATATATGAGTATTACGGGCTGGAGTATTTAATGAAAGAATTTACGAGAAACGAGTAAATAAGATTTTTTTATCATGAGAGTTGAGTTATTACGGTCTGTTTTCTGAGATTTGTTTGGGATGATAATTGTTTATACTTCATTTGAGATTGGTATGAGACTAGAGATGTATAGTCGTATTGAGATAGTTATTTGGACATTGTGTTGATATTATACTCTTTTTGAAATTGAGATTATTGTTTTTGATTTTGTATTCCATTTAAATTTTTGTTCCTTTGGCTTTGGCTAGTAGGTGAGTCGCTTAGAGGTGTTATCTATGTGTTAAGTACTGTTCCCAACCTGTTGACAGTATGAATATTGAGATGGAGATTCATTATGTTATTTAAGGACTTTATGCCCATGTTATATTTGTGGTCCATGATGACCCTGATATTATTATTGAGTTATGAGATTTAGTTCTAGCTATCAATATTGAGATTGAAGTATTATTTCGCGGTCTTACCGCCAGTTCACTCACCCCTTGTCATACTCTCAGAATCGACGATGAAAGTACGATACTAAATACTATTGGAGACAATTGAGAAAGGTTGGAGACAAAGACTAGTTCAAGCTGAGATTTTTTTATATGATAATTATAGGATTATATTTGGTTACAAAGAGTATTTTTGAGTGGACGTAGTTACAATTTTTAGATGGAGGAGAATAAAGTAATATTTAAGGCTATAAGATTAGTTAGGTAGTGTTTTTATTCTATTGGTTGTTTTATTTATATGATGTATGTATCCACGCAATGACCTAAAAAATATTATTTATATTATTGAAGTAAATGTTGTGTTTCTCAGCTCCGTGGCTAACTTCTTTTTCCTTCGGGCTACCTGTCAGGGAGTAGGTCCTTGTCTGTCTATTTTTTTTAGGTCTTCTGCTACAGTTCAGACTATTTTGGATTCGAGACTTATTAAAGATTTTATTTTGGATTTTGTAAAGTTTTGTATCATTTTATTTAAAAGGATTTGGTACAAATTGTATTTTAAAATAGTGAGCTTTGTATAATATTTAGTAATATCTTCGAGATTTGGCAACTTTTGTATTGTAAATATTATTTGTAATTTAGCTTAAAATCAAGGGTGTTTTACATACCGAATCTCTCAAGCACTGTTGATATGGGCCTCTTGAGACAAACCCAAGATACCTTAGGATATGTAGTATAGTTTCCCATTGAACAGGTTTTTCATGTGGGTACCTCATTAAAAAAAGTCCATGTGATAAGCTAATGTGACATAGTGCTTAAAAGGATAGAAAGTACTACTCATACCAATAAGATGCATCTTCTTTTCTAGTGACCCATGCTTAAGAACCCTTCAATTAAGTGTGCTTACTACAGAGCAATCTTAGGATGGGTGATATTTTAGAAAGTTTTTCGGGATGCGCATGAGTGAGGTCAAAATGCGTCGGAAAAGACTCTTGTTGGTCTGTGGGCTATGTACACAGCCTGGCGAGTTACCGTGGATGATGTTTTTGGTCCTATGTTTGGGTCGGAGTGTTACAAATGGTATCAGAGCAACCCTAGGACCGTGTGAAGATTCGGGTAATGTTGTTGGTCAGGTATACACCTAGCAGGTGGGGGTGTGTAATACTTGACATTAACTGAACATGTTGTTTCGGTGGGTACGCCATTGAAGAGGTCCACATGATAAGCTCATGTCTGATAAGGCGGGTTTTGTGTGTGCTAATAGGGTCGGTTTGATATGAATAATGTACTTAAAGTGTCGGGAATTGTAACCGGAAAGGGTTAATTTTGATTCCCGTGGTTTGAGTGTAATTTTGCAGAATTGTGACCCGAATGATACCCGAGTCCTTAGCCAATCGTCATCGGACCAAGAATGAAGCAAATATTCTAAAGAAAGGAAGCATACGCGAGCCACGGTCGAATGTGGGTCGAATGTAGCTCGCGGGAAATGGAAGAAATCAAAGTATGCAAAACAGACCGTAGTCGCGAGCGACCCGCGAGCTGGGCGCGACTCGCGCCTGGCAGCCTTTGTTTGGGCTGAGTTTCGTGGGCCGGACTTCTCTTTTGTTTTGTTGTTCTTTCCATTTTAGGTTAAAAAAAAGGAGGGAAATATTTTTATGTATATATAGCTTCTTAGTGAAAAACAAAAGGAGATCATCATTTTGAGCTTACAAAACCTTAACTTTAGAAAAAAAGATTGTAATTTGTTAGACTATGCGGAGCTAATCTCTTTTGTACTCAGCACATCGTTGAAACTCCGTTATTAAAATCTGTAAGGTTTCCAATTATCCTATTTTGTTCCTGAGTATTATTCTCTCCCCTGTTTTATTGTTGATTGATTTTAATCCTGATTAGGGTGTACAACTGATTAGGATTGTCTTCGATTTATGTGCAAGATAGATTGTTGAATTCAGTTTACTCGCGCAATCTAATCGTAGTAGCAATCATTGTTCTCATATTCGTACTCTGTTTGTCTGTATGTGATTACATGAGGGATTGAATTTGTATTTTGAATACCGCGGCGTCGTAGGTATTGTATACCTCTATTGTTTCTCTGTTTTTCATGCTT
>JAUEKU010178721.1:0-10509 GCA_032274805.1 Gypsophila paniculata | reverse complement strand
TTTACAAATGGGACAAACATTGTGGATTGTCCAAATAAGGAAAGTGGGACAAACAATGTGGAGTGGAGGGAGTATAATTTTTTCTTTAAAAAAACTTATTAACTATAACCTACAATCTAAAAATTTGTTATTACTAATATAAATACTCTTTAAAAAAAATATATATTAATAATAAATAACTAAATAAATCGTGCATTTTTGCGCGGGGGCTAAACTAGTAAATTATAAAAATTGAATGTGAAGAAGATATTTAAACTAAACGTAAAAGTTGTAACTAAGCAATAAAATATAATTTTTTATACATTTACATTTAAAAAATCTCTAAATATTAAGCAAAAATTATTTATAATTCAAATACTTAACATATACTCTACCTTATAAATTCTGCGAAACTATTAATATAATTTACGGATTAAATTAGCGGTTGTTAATGTGATATCATAACTTTTATAAGGTTTGTTGGGTATAAATACGTAGTCCGATTACATTGCATTTTTATCAACTATTTTTATTTAAAGGATTTAAAAAAATAAGCCGTGAGGTTCACGGGTTTAAAGCTAGGGTGTGGAAAAATAAGGAGGTTGTTGGAATTAAAAAGGGAAAGAAGAAGGGGTGGTGGAGAAGAGGGAGGAGTGGCAAAGTGAGAGTGGCCACCCAAAGTAAGGAAAACGAAAGGACTCAAAGATAAGGCGAAAATAAAAGAAAAGAGTAAGCTAGCATTGTAAGGTGGGAGATTAAAACACAAAACTCCCAAGTTTAAAGAGAGAATGGAGAGTGCAATGATGTTAGGCAACAACAACAGCATCCACAGCCACAACCGCAGTGCTGTGGGATTCTCTCTTGCTACAAACCCTAACTACATCATTCCCAAGCTTGGTTGTTTGGGTTGGTCATTCTCCACTTCCACTTTTAATTCTCGTTGTCGTCTTCGTTCCCGCTCTTCTCCTGCTGCTGCTGCTGCTCCAGCTCCTGTCCGCTGCTCTCTTTCCGGCGCCACTGCTGCTTCTCCTTCCGGTATTCCTCTTTTTTTTTCGTCTCGTAGTTTTCCAAACATTTCTTACTGCTGTCTACCTCCCTTCATTCCATTGAATTGTATACGCTTGTTTTTTTTTGCATATATTAAGTTATGTGGGGATATCATCACTTTCACAATGTCTCTTGTGACCGTCTCCTCCTTGGTTTACATCTCATTTAACTCCTATCATTAAATGAGGAGTAAACTAATCAGAAAAGACTAACTCCCTCACTTTTTATATGCCTAGTTACCAAAATACTCCTTAGCTTTTATTTCAAACAAGTATAACTTCAATGAGTACTCCTATGAGACTGTCTAACAATACAATACATTATTGTGTGAACATTAGTAGAATTTAAAGTTCAAAAGGGACGAAAAACACAGAAGACATTTACGAAAGGTAGTAACATAGTTGCTAGATAAAAGTAGATACCAAGGTTAATAACAGTATAATCATCATGAAAGTGGTTATAGAAATAGGAGTTCACGATTGTTGCTAAATGAGGTACAATAATCATATAACTGGTTACGAACGATATAGTCTCACAATATGTTAGTTATTGTAAGACGGTTTCATACGAGAATTAGTGAAATTGAACTGTTGTTGTGAGGGTATTTTGGTCGTTTTTTTGGGTTATGAATTGTCCGTCAAAGGAAACGTATATAGTTAAATGGAACGGACGAAAATGGAACATAGTATAGTAAGTATCCAATTCAATGGGATGGAGTAAGTATCTATCTAATGTTAAAATGCTATCTGGTGTGGCAGAGAAAAAGAGCGCTTTGCTGAGGAGAAATGACGTGCGCAACATTGCGATTGTGGCTCATGTGGACCACGGCAAGACCACTTTAGTGGATGCCATGCTGAAGCAAGCCAAGGTGTTTCGTGACAACCAGTTCGTTCAAGTCCGCATTATGGACTCCAACGACCTCGAGCGTGAACGTGGGATTACCATCCTCAGTAAAAACACTTCCATCACTTACAAGGACACCAAAATCAATATTATTGATACTCCTGGTCATTCCGACTTTGGTGGTGAAGTCGAGCGCATCCTCAATATGGTTGAAGGCGTTCTTCTTGTGGTAGACTCTGTCGAGGGTCCAATGCCCCAAACTAGATTTGTTCTCAAGAAAGCCCTTGAATTCGGACTTGCTGTTATTGTCGTCGTTAATAAAATAGATAGACCTTCTGCTCGCCCTGACTACGTTATCAACTCTACTTTCGAGCTTTTCATTGAATTGAATGCCTCTGATGAGCAGGTTTTTTCTCACTTCTGCTAATTGCGCGCATCCACATCTATAAGAGATGTTGAGGATTCCGCGTCTTCAATTTTCCATCTTATTCAAAGCATCTTCTTAATAACGTTTTTAGTGATTGTATATTGCTGGACCATATTGTCTGATCAATTCCAAAAGTAATAGAGACTTTCACAGTTCATTCGGTTTTATTCTAGGGACTGACTGAGTCAATGCCTTTCTTTTGTGTGAAGTGTGATTTCCAAGTAATTTATGCAAGCGGCATCCACGGTAAGGCTGGGCTTTCTCATGATAAACTGGCAGATGATCTTGGACCTCTTTTCGAGACTGTAGTTAGGTGCATTCCAGGACCGCGCATTGAAGACGGGGCTTTGCAAATGCTAGTGAGTGATTTCTTTTTGAGTCTAGTTGAGCTCATTATTGGTCGTACTGGTTGCTCTCTTCTCCATCAACTGTATAGCTTTTGTGATTCATCTAAACTGAAAGAAGAATCCACGTGATCTTTCAAGTTCTCTGTTAGTATCATAATGTTTGCACCCTTATGTCCCCCTTTTACTCCAAAGTCCAGTTTACGTTCCTCATAATTTGTGTAATCGATTCCATATATCCTTCCAGTTTCTTAGTTTCATTTACTTTTTTTATCTTCTCAATCAGCACAATATGATGTGCAGACATTATATACCTTTGGTATATCGTCGTGATTTGACCTCATTCATTTTTCCATGATTGAGGCAAAGATAAAAAGAAAAAAGAAAAAAAAAAGAGTAAACCTTGAATCTTGATGATCTACACTTGTCGTAAATTCCTCAAAGAGCGTCACTCTCTTGTGTAGCATTGATATAGGTAGCAGGGTTTCCCACGTAGCATGCCATGTCATTGTAGGTAGTATAATTCTTATCAGTCTCATTATCTACGGCCTCAGCTTCTATTTCTTCCATACCCTTTTTCTTTAATTTCTGTGCAGCATTAACTTGTACTGTCTATATATCTCAACTCATGTAGGTAACAAATATAGAGTATGATGAACACAAAGGGCGGATAGCGATAGGGCGTCTTCATGCAGGTGCTCTCAAAAGAGGAATGGATGTCAAGGTAAGATAGCAACTTAGCAGCTTGTAGCTCAAGTTCTTCTGTATTCTGTTGAATTTTTTAACTGTTGCTACCATATATAAACATATTTAGTTGACGTATTTAATCATATACAAGTAACATTTTCAAAGCAACTATAAATTAGTGACAATTAAAAAGGAGAACTATATTAGTGTATTGAGCTCTAAACATAAATTTTAATCATATTTTGACGATTCTGCGGTCTGGTCCTATTGATTTGATCCAAAGTAGGATCCCGATTCTAACAACATTGATTGTATCTCCATGGTGGACATTTTTATTTGGCGATGTTGCGCATAGTTGTTTATTTGCTTGGTGCGGACAACTGGCTCTTCCCCTTATCTGTTATACTTTTTTTTATATACGGCTGCAAAGTACTTGGAAAGATGATTCATGTTAGCGATCTAATATCATTTTTGGACTAAGGCTTTGTTGTGTTCAAAATTAAAAGGCTACATTTTTTTCAGCTTGATTGATGAGTTCCTTCCTCATCTATATGGATACTGTTTACTTAAAAAGGATATGATTTTCCAGGTGCTATGTGCACCTTATGGTTGTTGTGAAGTTCCCTTGTCATTATTCTTTATCTGTTCATACACTCTCAGAAACTGCACATGCATTCAGATCAGTCCGAAGGCAGGCATGTATGAAGTTGTGGTCATATAAACACTAACAACAACAAAACCTTAGTCCCAAAAAGATTCAGGGTCATAAAACGGCTACTCCCTCCATCTTTTCTAATAAGCCCCATTTCCAATGATAATAATTTTTATTGGCAAAATGATCACTTTATCTTTTTTTTCTTTCCCTTTCCTAAAACTTTGTACAAATACATGTTATGAGATGACATCCATAGTCAATGCCTTTACTTTTCACTGTTCCATATGGGGCTTATTGGGAAAAAAAAAATAGATGGAGTAAGAAATTTCAAATGAGCATGACGGTTGAACTTGCTAGTTTAAATCTGCTTTCTTGAGTTAACTAATGACATCTTCCTGACAACTAATTGAAGACATTCATGCTAAAAAAAAGTGTAGTAGTAATACTCTCACTAAGGTTATAAGGGATTTATAAGATACAAATGGCCATGAAATTAACTCTGGTTACATTTTTCTTCATTGTCATACCACCTTTTTTGCCTTAAAAACATTTATATTCTTTGTGTTTTCTTTTCAGGGAGATGACCTAACATTCTAGTTTTATTTATGTTTTAGATATGCACATCTGAAGATGAATGCAGATTTGGAAGAATAGGCGAGCTTTTTGTGTATGAGAAATTCAGTAGGGTTCCTGTGGATTCTGTTGAAGCAGGAGATATCTGTGCTGTTTGTGGAATCGGAGATATTCAGGTACGTATATGATTTGTTGTCTCTTTTTCACAAGGAAATTTGCTTCAACCTAATTTTTTTTTCTCTCTAGCTATAATAGTACTTTAGTTAATTTTCTGTTATTCTACCCTAATAGATTGGTGAGACGATCGCTGATAAAGCTATAGGGACACCTTTACCTGCAATAAAAGTCGAGGAACCAACTGTCAAAATGTCATTCTCGATTAACACTTCTCCGTTTGTTGGGCGCGAGGTATGTGTCATACGAGTAGCTTTTTTATTTTTTATTTATTTATTTATTTTTATGTGCCTCTAGATATTGTTCACAGCTTTATGTCACATGTAGAGTGTGGACCAGTTTAATACTCCCTCCATTCACCTATATTCTTCTTTGTGGGAAGTTTATAGATTTCTCTCTCTACTTCTCTTTCTTTTATATTCTAAATTTTAGTATGGATTGTGTATTGAATATGCAAGCTGGCTTAGCAACAATCATATATTTACAGTCATTACCCAACATTAAGCACATTCATGGATTCACCCACTAGGCCACTAACTCAATCACCCAAGTTACGGTTAATAGTACAGTAAACCTCTCCTCCAACCTTATTCTTTCACACACTCCGGACCAGCCTAAACAATTCCCCTAGAACCTAAACCACCCAAATCATCCCACGGCCCACGTCCTCCCAGACCAAGGACCACCACCTGCAACCAGCTCACTCCACTTCCTTCTTTCATCTCTTTCATAGCCTCAAGACCTGCAACCTCCTTCGGCCACCACTGCTGTCATTACTGACCCCTTTCCCTTTCCAGATGTTCCTCCCTTTTCTAATCTCCACCTGACCGCTCATTTCCTTTCTCCACAACTCCACAACTCCTCACCTCACCATCTACCTTTCTTCTCCTCCCTTACCCTCCCTCCCTCCATTTCTGGCTCTCACATGTTATCGTGGTTGGGTCTACAACCAAATATGTATGGACAATCTAAAGATGTTTTTGACATTTTATTGCTCGAAAATATTGTGGGTAGAGTAAGTTCGGTGGGTGGTGGTTAAAGTGAAGCAATTAATCTAAGTAAATGTGGTTTCTTCCTAACATAAGCATCCACTTGAATTATCTGAATAGTTGTCTAGATGCAAATGGGAAGAACAAAATGAATGAAGAGAGCATCATATCATCCCTTATTGTGTGTCCCTTTGAGTGTCCTAAACCCTGTACCAAGCAATGTTATATGGTTCTTCTCCATTCTCTGTTGGTTTTCCAAGCTAAGGCTCATATGGAAACTATCACCTATTATCACAGTAGCCTGTTCCCTTCCCCTGGGAAGGTTTATTCGATCATTATCATATGGAGCATTAAATTTTAGCATACATTGATAGTTGTGGTTTTGCTGATCATATCGTACGTATATTTTGGTGTTTTTTTTCTTATGAGATAGCTATGTGGCATTTTGGTTTACGTACTGATGTAGCTATGTATTTTCCCAGGGAAAATATGTGACCAGTAGAAACCTTAGGGACAGGCTTTATCGGGAGCTTGAGAGAAACTTAGCGATGAAGGTTGAAGATGGGGAAACTTCAGATACTTTCATTGTTAGTGGACGAGGAACTTTACACATCACCATATTGATCGAGAATATGTAAGAAGCACATTTTATTTCATCCCATTTCACTTGTCAATATTCTTTGCTTACTGAAGTTCGGTATTGTGCTATAGGAGAAGGGAAGGCTATGAGTTCATGGTTGGGCCTCCCAAAGTTATCAGTAAAAGGGTGGATGACAAGTTACATGAACCGTTTGAGGTAATCATCAAATGCTTGCTTCCAATTTTTTTTTTTCGATTCCATCTCTATTGCTTTCTAAAATTATGCGGCAGAGGGTTACATGGGCTTGTGAAAATTGATTATGAGTTGCTAAAGTCAAGGGATTGCGTGGAAGAATGTTATCAATGTCTGGGTTGCCCAAATAATTGCATGTACTATGCTAGTCTTATGGGTCTGGGTATCTTTTAGCTCTGTACTTCATGCCATATTTTGATCGGCTTTTGTAATCACCATTAAGAAAAAACATAGGATTCTTGTGAGAAGTTTAAAAAATATTGTTGTCAAATAAATTCACTGGCTTTGTTATTATTCGTCTGTTAATATGGTCTTCTTTTGAGAAATACACAAGTGCACGGCAACTAGGCCCACTCTGGTATACGGCTCATATGGAAGTTTCTGCTGAGATGTGAAATAATGTCACTATCAAAAGATGACTATAGCATAAGTGCATATATTGTTATGGATGTGTGACCATAAAAAAAAGGATTAGTTGAGAAATTAGGAGATTTAGATGAAGCGAAGATGCATATGCTGTGGTGGATGTGTGACCATAAAAAAAGGATCAATTGAGAAATAAGGTAATTTTGAAGAAAGTACAAGTTGCCGTTAGATAAATTGAAAGAGAATCAGTTGAGATGATTGTCAATGTAAGACGAAGACCAAATGAGGCTCCAGTTAGGAGGCTTGAAAGATGGAGACTACATGATTTTGCTTATGTGTGTAGAATTTACAAGAAGACCTATTTAAACATGGATAAAGGTGGATAGAACTGTACGAGTTATACGGAGTATTAGATTAGGACTATGGCGTTGGAGAACACTACGTGGAAGAAAAGACTCCGTGTGGAGGTGTAGATGGTAGAGTTTAGCTCTTTTTTTTTCTTATCTTGAACCTTTTTTTTTGTTTTAATCTTTCGGATCTTTATATTCTTATTGTTTTGTTTAATTTTGAAACTATTTTTTATCTGATTTTTTCACTTTTATTATTTTTTAATAAATTACTTATTATTTTCATTTCACCTATGTATGTATATTATCTTTATACCATTACCACCTCTCTTTCGAACAAAACTTCTCAAATAATACGGCTTCCATAATTTTATTTTCAATTGTATTTAGCATTTGCTCAATATCTTTTTCTTCATTATTTTACTTTTTATACACGGTTCTAATTGACAGCTCTGAGCTCATGCACGGTTGTTGTTGTGATTGGTAGCAGTATTTGTAGTTCTAGACTTCTAGTTGTTGCCATAGTTGTCGACCTGTAGTAATTAAAAACATAATTTCAGGCTTTGTATTAATCAATACTTACATACTTGCAAAAAGAACTATGCCTAGCGACTGTGTTCAGCATAAAATTCTAAATCTTAAAGCAATGGTGAGTCATTGTTAGTCTGTCGCAGATTGCCACAGTCGAGGTTCCAGAAGAGCATATGGGACCTGTTGTTGAACTTCTTGGCAAAAGACGTGGACAGATGTTTAACATGGAGAATGTTGGGTATGTGAAATCTTGTCCTATCATTTCCATCACATGCATATTTTATAATATGCTTGCTGAATTCTTGGCATGCATAAATCCTGACCAAAGTGGATAGTTCGACTGGCGCACTGGCTTATTGGCTATACATAACCACTTGGGTTTCCGTCCATGGGAATTCATTAGTTGAAATTTTGTTGCATGCTGACCAAATAAAGTTAAACTGATGTTACTAGCTTGCTCGTTTCTTCATATTGGCTATTAGATCGTTCCAAAATGTATACTCTGTTATTTACCATCAACTTCGATGTTCCCCAGATCTGAAGGAACAACAGTGGTGAATTATAAAATACCCACTCGTGGCCTTCTGGGTTTGAGAAATGCAATTCTAACTGCTTCAAGAGGCACTGCAATCCTAAACACTATATTTGATAGTTACGGGCCCTGGGCTGGAGACATCAATACTCGTGATCAAGGGTCACTGGTAAGTTATGGTGTTTGGTTGGTGTTTAGAATTTAAAGATCTTTTGAATAACAATAGAGCATGAACATGATTTTCTGCTTCTTTGTCTTCTCCGATAAACTCCATGCAACTTATCTCTATTATGCAGTTGAGACGCATGGCCTTGTTTTCGCTTCTGTATTTGGATGTCTGGTTTACTCAATGTTTGATTAATTTTGATGAGGATAGGTTGCTTTTGAGGATGGTACTTCAACATCTTATGCCCTTGCTAGTTCACAAGATAGAGGCAAAATGTTCATTGCTCCAGGAGTAGACGTCTACAAAGGCCAGATAGTTGGCATTCATCAAAGGCCTGGTGACCTATCCCTGAATGTGTGCAAGAGAAAGGCAGCAACAAACGTCCGTTCAAATAAAGATGTGACAGGTAAGAGATCAAGTTTTTTCTTTTGTTGACCGCCCTTATCCTGTGGGCTTTTGCGGTAGCTGTTGGCTGTTTTTATCCATTAAAGCACTAGCAGGAAAATTTGGGAACATCAAATCACGCCGGTCTGATTTCCATGCATTTTTTTCTCCTGTGTGTGCATGCCTTGGGTTACTGTCAACGCTTTCAGTATCTGCTGCATTATCTTTCAGTGTCTGCTGCATTTTTTTCTGGAGTGTTGCTGTGTGATTTCCATTACGTGCGAGGATCATGTGACTGTTATCTTTTCCGCTCTTTTGACGCTGGGTATTTGTATGTGTAGTTATCCTTGATACGCCTCTGGATTATAGTCTTGATGACTGCATTGAGTACATTCAAGAGGATGAGCTTGTAGAGGTCACCCCATTAAGCATCAGAATGTGCAAGAACCCGAAACTGGCAAAGAAAGGCAGGTCAAGCAACTAGCTTCAAGGCTTTACCGTGGCGCATATGGGCAGTATGCATTTTCCATACAAAATACAAATGAAGACGGGCTTCTGATACACGTCAAATTTGTATATACAAGTACACAATTCTTTCAAAGAGTTGATGAAGGGCATTAAGGAGACATTATACGTACGGCTGGTTGGCTACTGATACCATAGGGTCATCATAGTACATGGGAACTGCAAAACTGTTCACTATTGCGGTTTCAGATGCTATGTATATACAAGTACAATGTTCAATATTTGTATCATCGAGAGACCAAAAGACTTTATTGTAACTATAATTGATTACCGATTTTTGAGTTGAAATTTATGCGGTAAAGACCTAAGATGGAGGTCGTGAGTGTAGCTCTGATTGTTGAACTCTCACCACATTACGCTTGTAATGCGGAACAGACAGATAGACCAAATGCTCAAAGGAATTTGTAGTACGAGATGTTAGCATTATTCTCATATTCTGTATGTCGGAGCAAGTACTGCTTGCTTCCCGTGGGTTTTTATATAACTAATGAGATGGCCGAATCATATTTATGTCAGTAGTATCAACGGGACGCAATCAGTAATTTATGTATCGCAAATTCTTATTTACCGTTGGTCACATTCGTCGTAAGCTAACGACAAGAATGTTGTTATTTTGTACTAAAATGTTAATTCGTACCATTGAACGATAAAGGTTGTACCACTCGCAACAACATTTTAGTAAAAAGTGGTAACATATTCTCGCCGTAAGTTTACGATGAAATTGATCCCGTCTGAAAATGAAACTTGTTTTATGTATAGTAAAGTTGGTAGGTTCTTTAATAGTGTCATACGTTTGAGTTTGTCTCATTTATCGTACAGACAACTTCTAGAGAACAGTTGCTACTTTTTTCTTGTGACCCCAACGACTTGTCCGAATCATCTTATATGTTACCATGTTGGACAATAATGGCTGCTCGTCAATCAGTTGACCATTTCCAGCACAACTAAGACTTTTTTTTGCCAACAGTAGAAAGAGATCAATCGCGCCGCCCTCAACGTATTAGGCTAATGGGCTTAGCCCATTACCATTAGATCTAAGGTTCAGTAGAATTAGGGTTTCTAGAATTAGTGTCATAGGTATTATTTATACCTAGATCCTTATTGTATG
>JAUEKU010178710.1:0-10509 GCA_032274805.1 Gypsophila paniculata | reverse complement strand
TAACTACAAAAATTGGGTGGGGTGAAGAAAAGGTGGTGGTTGATAGATTTTTTGACCTAGGTTGTGACCCATCTCAATGAGGATGTAAATTGGGTGAAGGTCAAAAATTTGGGATTATGTAAAATTGATCCAGTTAAGAAATTTGACCCAGTTTTTCAATGGGGGTAGTCTAACATTATTGTACATTGATGTAAATTTTTGTTTTAGATTAATATATATAGCCATTAAAAACCAAAAATTTATCAAAAATTCTCTAATTATAATCATATTAGTTACAAAGTAGTCAAATTTATAATTTTATTTATCATAATAATTGTAAGAGAGTGTAAGGGATATGAAATAACGTGAGTTGGTTATAAAGGAAACATGTCAAACTTACAAAATGAATTCAAGGGAGTAATACCATTAATTTGAGAGCATGATGTTGATCAATTTTAATTATGTTTTTTTAAGTTTTACATGTTCATATATACTCCGTAATAGTTAAAGTACATATATAATATTTGCAAAAATGTTTTATTTTCATCTCAATTAACCATTATCAATCAAATTTATTAGAGTAAAGATAATACGGTTATGATCGAGGAATTATTTTATTTGGCATTCGACCACTTAAAGTTATTATTGCTACAAGCTACACACGTACGTAGCCAATACTAGGCATCAATGGACCAACCTAGGCTAGCTACCAATTAAAAACAACACCACTATGTAAGTATGTAACTATGTGTTGCGTAGTATCAAATTTATTACGGAATATACCTTAAATACTCGATACAGTACCCAAAACAAACAAAAAAAATAAAGAAAATGACCGGTCTTCTTGTCTCAGTCAACATATATCGTTGCCTAAAATTCACCTCATGTATGGAAAAAAGCAATCGGTAACTGTTGACCAGAATTGACAATTAAGTGTAACATATCTCCATAAACGTACTTATTCTATTAGTCATGTGACCAAGTTTCGATATCAAATCTTGGTCATAAACTCGAAATCTTAGTGAATCTTGTTTATGAATTAAATCATAATATGGCTCGTATCATCATGCTTGGTTATTGTTGAATGTCGATGATGCTCTTGAATCTTGAATCTTGGATTTTATATAGAATCACATGTAGCAATCGATCAATTGTTGTTGTAGTATACATGTATCAATAATCCTCCTATCATCAACCTACAGTGAAATAAAATCAATTCGAAACTAAAATTAAGCTCTATGAAAATTTGTAACATAATCCAATTCATAGGAATGAAGTTTCTTTTCAATATTTTGTCGGATATTGGTGAAAAAGTTGGATTATTTTGATTTAATAGATGAATTAATTACTTGATAGTAAGTCAATTCATCGTTTGTACAAATTGAAATCATTATGAATTTCATATTCCTACAGTTTGTCAAATCAAAATTAACAACCTAACAACTTTCACATCTTCCTACTCAGGATTTTCGAATTCCTATGATGTCATGATCAACCTAACGACTTAGATGGCACTTGGCGTAAAAAAATGTGTTAAAGGATTTATTAAAGAAAACAAACACGCATTGATATAATATTTTTGGTGCTTAAAACTGACTAATTATTTCATCATTTTTAAATGAAAATATGATATATACCTTTATTTCAAATTTTTGTTAATCATCGGATGATTATTTTCTCATACTAACAATTTGGTTTACCAAAAAATAATCTAAATATTTTCAATTTATGACTATTGAAAACACATAAATATTCTAAAAAAATGGATCTCGATAACCTCTAAAACCAAAAATAATCATCCAATCATGCAATATATAATTAATTTCGACGTGTATATATATTTTATAATTTAACCTAAATCTCATTAACAATTACCTCAGCATGAATAGTGTGCATCAAATTATTGCCAATTCTGGTGGAAATACTGTTTGTTACACTAAACCCTTCATTGCTCAATACACCGAGAGCCTTCGAAAGCGGGAGCTTTCGCTGATTTTCCTCAAAGTTAACGCCGTTAATTTTGAGAACGATTTCAAAGAACCCTTCCCTACATTTCGTCAGGGTCACATAATGTTGCGGTCTCAAATTATTATTATTATTATTATTATTATTATTATTATTACCGCTGTTACTGCTACTACTGCTAGAAGTGTTCCCAGTTTTCCCTTTTAAAAGCGTGTCTCGCTTTTCACTTAACTTTCCAATGTTGCCTTCCATGTCCTTTATGTACCTCACTGCTTCCTGCAAATGATCCGCGGTTGATCGTTTTCCCTGCATTTGAATGATATAATGTACATTCACAAATTTAGCATTAAAGCCACGGATCTACAGAAAGTAGAGTTCGAAAAAAGGAATATCGTCCACAACAAACGGACAAATCAAATTAAAAACAAAAGGACAAAAGACCAGGACCAATTATTTTGGCTTCGGTTGCTTTATTTGTCCCACATTGATGGAATATAGAGAAAATGTTAATTAAGTATACATGTTAGATTCTTAGTAATTTAATTTCACAACTGTCACTATTTTTTTCACTCGAACCGTTTCATTGTATTATTATTTGTGATACCGGCTCAAAACCGTACGTAACACTAAAAATTGATAATGTGATCCATCGGTGGTCCTAGAAATTGACTCACTCGTCCATCCTTTCGAATATCAAAATTTCCAAATACATCATAAAAAGTTTAAGTAGGCTACCTACTAAATTTGGTAATATACGTAGAGACATCTTTCATAAATTATTTACTACTAACCCAAGTGGTTGTGGCCTGGTGGTCCTGGGGTAGCCTCAAAGCCTGCAATGGCAGGAACTGCGAGGTCCCAGTACCTGGTACAGGTGGTGACGTCGGAATGTCTGTGCCCGGAGGATTCAACCCCTCGTTATGGCCCATGTTATTGTCAGTGATTACTATACTCCCCTAGAGTATGAGTTAAATCTCAACAAACCTTATCATTAATATTACTATTCATAATTTTTTAATTGAATCATCATGTACTCTGATCTTATTAAATTTTAGAAATAGTACTTTGGATTTATCTGTCACTCTGTTAAAATTTTGAAATTTCTTTTATTGATTGTGTTTATTTGTCGACCTTGTTACGATTTTGAAATTTCGAATTTTGACTCAATCATTATTATTATTATTGGTTGGCACAATTGATAAACAAAGATAAATGATTGAATTAAACATAATAATCATGAACAAGTGAATTAAGCTCATTTGATGCACATTTCGTGAAATCAAAAACATGACACCAAACTTTTGATGTCAAAGTCTTAGTCAAATAAAAAAAAAATATTTTAATTTACCAGCTGAACTAACTGACATATATAGTGATATAAAAATACGATATACTAACCCTGATGTACTCAGCGGGTAGTATAGACCGGAGAGATCGATAAAGGGCAGACATCTCATGCCTCCGTTGTCTCTCAATCTCGACCGCCTTCATTTTCTCCGACTGACGGTCCGTGCCCTTGCCGGAGGAGCACCCGGCGCCAACGACAACATTATTATTCCGGGATGGTGGTCCACCCAAATGGGTATTAGTTTCAACAAAATTACTACTATCATTATTCTTATTGCTATTATAAGGGTTATTATTAGTATTAACCCTAGAATCATCAACTTGTGGTGGAGTAATTGGAGGTAAATCACTTAACCATTGTAGTAATTCTTCATCAAAACCAATTTTTTCACTATTTGGTAAATTTTCAGATGAATTTGATGAATTTTTATCCATTTTTTTTTATATAATATGATTATATAACAATATGATATGATATGATATGATATAGATTGTGTACTAAATATGGGTGTTTTAATGTAGCTAACTTAGGTACTATATTAGGAATAGTACTTTTTTTTTTTTTCTAAGGAAAAAATTAAAGAAGTACTCTATATTATTGGAGACTAGTTATATTTCATTTCATTGATTTGATGTGTAAAGGTTTTTGTATTTTTGTGAGTGTGATTTGTGTAGTGTAATGAGTGAACATGAGTGAGGTCTTATATATAGATGCACTTAAAAGGGTTCTCATTCATAAATGTGTCAATGTCAAATTGAGTAAAAAACACCAATATTCCTATGTAAGAATCTAAGGGGGGATATTATCATAAAAGTTATTCATATTACATGATTGAATTGGTCTATTGTGAAATTGTTTACTTTTTCCGATCAACTAGCTTATTTAATGATACTTGAGAAAATTTATAGTTAAGTGTATGAATTAATTATCTAAGTCTATTTACTTGCATATCATCATCTTCTGAAAGTATTATATATTTATATGTAATATATAAAATTTTAGAAGTACGCGATTTCTATTGGGTTTTATTTATTTCTAAAAACATATATGGAGGATTTATTTTACGTGGAGAAATCATATGCACTACTATGCCGTGAGACCTTAGCTTTTGTCGTATGTGCACCACGTGTGTAATTAGTATAGGAGTCGTGTGACAAATTAAATTCGCTATGACCCTTAACTTTTATCTTACAACTCGTATTGTATTTTACTACATATATACATACGTATTTAGAAATGAATTACAATCACCTATCATACTTAGTTGCTTATTTAAGGTGATATATAGGTTATTTTTGAAATAGTAATACAATTTATCCCCTGCCTGAAATAACTTGCATTTTTTAGTATTCGGTTGAATTGGTTGTTTCCATTTACTTGTCAATATCTAGCTCATGGTATAACTTACACATTTCATTAATTAGTTGATACTCCGTATAAACTAAAAAAACAATTTAGTATATTCATAATTATGAGTTTTCTAACCTAGGCTCAAAAGGCGCATATATTAAGAAATCATTATAAGATGTTGCGCTTTTCTTAAAATATGCTTTTCAAACACACGTTAAAATTAATAACATCATAAATTATTAATCTATACTTTTATTTGTACGGTTTTATTTTAAATACATCCATTCGTTACTATTTACTATTTACGTATGCATCAACAGAAACCGCACTAGCACAAAATTCAACGTGGTGATCAAATCAAATATATTACTCGTATAATATTATCTCTTCAATAAAAACCATATGTTAGAAATAAATTTTGACATGTGGATGCTAGAATTTAATACAAAATATATAATTACCATATCAACATGTGGAGATTAATTTAGTTAAAAGAATTAATTTCTTATCTAATTAACCCACATGTTATTTTTACAATGCTACGTTATTCCTAATTAAAATATTAAAATACTCTACAAATCATCACATTTTTATGGCATGAGCATAAATTGACGGTCGTAACGTAACATGCATAAGCCAAAAGTCACAACACTAACAATTATATCTCTCCTATTAGTACAATAATAATTCTTTAGTTCAATTAATTTATTAATGGTGTCGTACAATTGATTAAGTAATAATATAAGTCTAATTATTGGTGAAATAGTAGAGTAAATAATTAAAATTGCACGTTAATGGAACAAAGTGTGACTGTGTAAAGTGCTGACAGTTGATAAAAAGTCGCAAAATCTACAGTTATTTAGATATGATTTTTAATTAAGCGCTAAGATGTACGGAGTAGCTATTTACTCTTATACAAATTTCCATTGAAGACGGATATTCGTTTTAATCTTAAAGCACGTTAAATAATAATCCGTTTGTATGGATATGATATTTCCTAGCAATTCAGTTTTGTCTTGTTTAACATATTTAACCCATTTTAACCTTAAGACGTATCAGTCTTAAAAAGGACTTACTGCTAGTTTTAAAAGGGTTTAACATAGTACTGTTATACAAATATAAAAATTGAGGTAGTACATTTTTGCAATGAAATTATTGCGAGATCTTTTAAACAAAATATAAAAACTGTGGTACTCATTTTTTTTTATTTTAGATGATTTTTGTTTATCTTGTTCTAAAATTTAAAGTTCAATGGTATGCAGCAAATCTAATGAATTAGGTAAGATAAACGCGGTAAATCCATTGAGTAGGAGATCGAGAGCAATATAAACTTTCGAGTTCTATAATCACGTTATCAAGTGAGTTTTGTATGATGGTTGTTTATTTGTTCTTCTTTTCCCTTAGTCATCGTGAGGTTTGAAGTTCAATTCTTGATCCATGAGAATGGAACAAATTACTTTGTCGACCGTTTACCTCTTTTAGATAACTGCGGTAAATCCATTGAGTAGGTGAGAATATATAATAAACATCGTTGTTGACGGTGAATACTTCGATGTTGATTAAAATTTGATTTCGAGCATTACAATAATATAAAAATAGAGTATTTTATAATATTTAGAGATCATAAGAGTAGAGTATACGGTAAATTTCGGTTATTTATTCAACAATAATTTTTCTACTATTTTTTTATCCTTTATTTTATTTTTTGAGATTATATTTATACGATCTTCTGATTTTCTTTTCGAGTGAAAATCACAAGTTCTATCACAAATTATTATATTTTTGCTTAAAAAGAAACTTTAATACCAAACAATAACGTTCACTTTTACAAGTTCTATCATAATACAGAGACTCGCTATTACAACTTTTATTATTCAATATTTTATAATAATATAAGAAAATGAATACATATTATGATATTAATTTTTAACTCGCTAATTTAATAAGCGCTCGGCTCGTATAGATAAGTACGAGTACTAGTTTAGCACACATATAATTTTATTTTTGTAAGTTGCATAATCGCAAGATTCACAACTACTCGGAATTTCATTAAACGCTAGGTCTAACGTAACCCTAGTCAGACAACATTTATAAATTAATGATAATGAAGTCATCTCTTACATAAGCAGTGATGAGAACATGCAGGATGCAGCATTGTGATTTAGGCCTGAAATTTGTGATCAAATAAATTAATCATCTTATATAATATATATACGGTGTATAATAGAATAAAACCAACTTAATAATGCAGCCCATTATCAAAAAAGGTTAGGTTTTAGAAGAGAAATCACAATTATTTTTTAATTTAAGTTCACGTAGGCCCATCTAACTCACTGGCTACTCGAACTAAATTGACCTGAAACTTGAGCTTGAATTTAAGCTCATTTAGGCTTAAGATCAATTAACTGGTATGTATGATTGGAGCCGGAATTTTGCTATTTGTTGATTGGACTATTAGAAATGAAAATTGGGGATTAATTAAGTATAATTACAATACAAGGTTTGAGAAATTTTAAAACTAGTACTTCGTATAATACTGCGAGATACAAGGATCTATATTTCTACCACAGACAAAGAGTTATTACGACACCAATATGATTAACGAGTATCGAAGATCATATTGTTGCACATTTTAATCCAATTGACTAGTTTGTGTCCAACCTTTAACATTTATCGTGGGATTAATTAGTAGAATATCAAACCACACTTATAATTATTTATGTCAAAAATAAAAACAAAATAGTACGAAGTACTCTGCAATTCTTAATAAAAACACGGATACCATTAATCTATCTACTTTCTCTTACTCACAATGTTCTACCCATGTCACTTTTTTAGAGTCAAAATTTCAAAACTTTCACCATAATTAATTCATAACCTATAAATAATTATAATATGATAATAAGATATTCATATTTGCTATTATAACATTATTCATAATATTAAATTTTTATCGAAAAAAGTCACATATATAAAGAGAAAAAACGGTCAAAGTGTCGCATTGAAGACCGCGCATAAAGTAAATGGATAAAACATTGTGAGCAGGGGGGAGTATATATTTGTTCACGTTTTCAAATTTCTTTTTTTGAAAAGGTATCGAACATTAATCTTACAAAAATAACAAAATGAAGATGTATATTCAATTACTATCTTTATTTCACATTGCATGACATAATAGTAATCCAAATAACTTTTCGTAATTTATCATGATAGTTTTCTTGTATTTATACAGGATTAAATATATTCAATCCTTGACTTCGTCTTTTATCTAAAAAAGATAATTCATTTAATTGTCTTTATTTAAATTGACATAACTTAGTACGGATTAATTAATTCTTAACATAACTTTTCTTAATTTATTAACATCCTCCAAAAATCGTTATCTTATATTTAAAAGGTTAAACATATCCGATCCTAAACTTGTTAATATATACAAACCTTTTCAAGCCATTACGATAAGTTCATAAGATACGATCATTAAAAAAAGTAAGGAAAATCAGGGTTCACTAGATTATGTTAGGTATAGAAAAGTGGACGTAAAACGAAAAATAATATTATAAAAATTACAAGAGGCCGACCAAAAGATTAAGAAGCTCATAGTTTAAGGGATTGCTAATTAAAAAATTAGACCCTCTTGTACTAAATTATTTACACCTCTAGGATACTATTCGAATTAAATATAAATTATTATGTTATTATTTTATAAGAAATTTGGAGAAGAAAAAAGAAATGATGATGAAGACGTGTACATTAATGTATTCCACAAGTTGATCAAATAGTTTAGTACTTATGACGAAGACTCACGTGAGGCAGATCTTGTCACGTGAATGTAGATGTCTTCTTCAATTTTTCTTGTACGATTATAAACTACATGCTGAATTGCTGACTTTGTATTAATTATGTGATTTATGTCTCTCTTAACCCTAAGTCTTAACTACAAACAATTTTTATATATAGAGTAATATATTGTGTAAAAAATCACTTCATTTACTTTACGTTTATAATTTTATAATGTTTGACGTTTTTGCATAAAATTTAATCGCAATTGAAATTTAAAACATACTCCGTAGAAAATTTGTAATTGATTAATTTTTTTGTTACACTGGCATATACTCCCTCTGTCCCGGTCATTTGTTAACACTTTTCATTTATGGGTGTACAAGTCAATTGTTAACACTTTCTATATTTGGTAACTTTATTTGAGTAAAATACCATTATACCCCTATTTTCACTTACTTTACAACTCACTTGACCCCACCATATACTCTCTCTCCTACTTTCAACAATAAAATATGCAATAATACAAAGGGCAATTTAGACATTTCACCACGTCTCTTATTTTTTGTGCATAAAGTAAATGTTAACAAATGAGTGAGACGGAGGGAGTAATAGACTAAACAATGTGATTTTTTATTCAATAATCTTTTACATCTTGTTGGATTTTGTGTTTATTCGACATTATTTAGTTAGTTAACGATTTCAATTACAGGCTTTAATTCAACTAAATAAAACAATTTTATATAGAAAATGATGAGAAAGAAAACAAAATAAAGGACAACACAAAGTAAACTAGAGAAAAATGATCGAAGTTGGGAGAAGTTTTAACACTTTTCAAGTAAATACGAATCAACTTAATTAAGGCTGAAAATGGATATTTTTTAGCCGAAATTAATATATTTTTCCATATTGGTATTTTTTTTTATAGTTTGAATCCACCCATCGGTAGAGTTAGTGGGACTGGTAACTAGGACGATCAACCCCCTAAAATATTAAAAAAAATCAAATTTTTAAATAAATTTTTTAAATTTATTTTATGTCTATAGCACTTTACCAGTTTACCCTTATGAAATTTTTCGACCCCTTAAACAAAAATTCGAACTCCACCACTAAATCCACCCAAAGTTGTGTAACCAACAAAATATAAATAGCTCAAGTCTATGTTCCCTTAAATCCTTTCCCCATAAACCCCACAGTTTTGGCATCGTTGTCTTGGCTTTGGGTGCGAAGTACATTGCTAATGTATGTAATATCGGAGTATCGATCAACTTGATTAAGTTGCACTCATTTAGTACCCTTTTTTGTGACATTGTTGATGGATTTGTAATGGAATTCATTGTAACATTAAATTATTATGGGGTAGGGATATTATATGACTAGACATTTGATATATATGGCTTTAGAATATTAATTGAGTCGATTTATAACAACTGATTCAATAATTGATTTGAACGAAATGATCTGCGCGATCTGAATTAGACCCAAAATTCAACGCAGAGTAAAATGATAATATTCATGCTACATTGATTTGGATTTCAAATAGAATGACCATTTTACAAGGTTTACCCTGATAAGATCAGTTATGTTGTGCTAAAGGATGGTGGTGTTATTTAATCAAATGTGGGATTGACGTAAATAATAAATTGGGTCAATCCTACAAATACAATACGAGTAACTACAAACTTCGTCCACACAATAGAAGATGAGGAATACACTACATATTAATCTAGTTACTCGTCGATGAACTTAAAAAAAGATGTGCTTTATTAAGTTTTTATAGATTTATACTTTAATAAAAGAGGGACATATTTAGTACACCCAAAATATACACCCTATACACTAATGGTGATTAAAGTTTGTCAACGTCTCATTGATGATTAGCGTAAGAGTTTAGCGATGATAAAAAATCAAAAAATAATACCAAAGTGACAAAAATCCGACAAATGATATAATTATATCGACCAAGCAAGCTGCACGTTTATGACATGAAAGTAATGGACATACAAATCATAGAAATAGTGATCGAGAATACTTAAAAGCAAGAAGGTTATGACAAAGTATAGTACCGACATGTAGTCATTAAAATGGGG
>JAUEKU010178689.1:0-10511 GCA_032274805.1 Gypsophila paniculata | reverse complement strand
CAAGAGCATTCTTGGGCTTGTGAGTCGGACATCTCTCCTCCACCGCGGGTAAGGCCAGGCCCGTTACGAATTTAACAGTTTTCAAGGTAAATTTATTGTTTATAAGCGAAAGTTTGAAACTTGAGGTAATTTGGTTTGTGGGTAAGGTAAATTGACTGTTTTGGGGTGAAAGTTTAGATCTTTAAAGTTAATTTTTCGCGTGTGGCCCAGACCCGTTTTCATTGTTTAACAAAATATAAGAGGTCAAATAATATTGAAGCATTTTTATATAAACCAAAACCTTAAGGTGATGGTTAGGCGTGTTAGAGAGTATAAAAGCGATATTGAGACTCTAACCATCACCTTAAGGGTTTTGGTTGAGGAAAGATGGTTTCTTGACATAAACTATTCATCCTTCAAAAGCAATTTTTAATTTAATATGAGCACAATGATGTGTTTATTAGGGGTTTTAAAAGTGAAAGTTTGGAACTTTGATGATTGAAGTTGTGGAAATACCAATGATTTGTACTTGAATAAGTTTCGTGAAAGACCGTCTTTTTAATACTTTGTGTTTGTACTGAATTGGAACTTTTTTGGTATTGTGTTTTCCATTTTCAGGTATTTTTGTTAGAAAAGTCAACAGTTTTTTTAAGCTCAAATGAACAAAATGGTGTGTGTATTTGAGAATTTTAAGGTGTAAAATGGAGATTTAAGGTCATAAATTGTGTAATTTGTGGTCACATTTTTTTATTATCTATAAACGGTTCCAGATAATGATTCACGTTAGCCCACCCCAATTGATTTTGGGACTTAGGCTTTGTTGTTGTTGTTGTTGTTGTTGTTGTTGTAAGGGAATCTTAAGATGTGGAAGAATCTAAAGAGGGAGTACTTTTGGATTGATTTGGTAAATTAGGGTTTATTTGTTTGATTGGAAAAAAGGGAAAATAGTATTATAATGATAGTGTTTACTTTATGTGGGGATAAACTTACCTAATAATGCTTGTCTAGCATGGTCAAGTGAATGAAGTGATACGCTTTTTCTAAGGAGCAGTTCGTGGAAAACCGTCCTTCCCTTTCAAAGTGTAAGACTGGTTATAAATGAAGGCATATTAGGTAGATAGTTAGAGTGTGAAATTGTGAAAAATCGTCTTTTTTTAGACTTTGTTTTTTCCAAGAAAAAAATTTAAGTCAAGTTTACTTTTTATGTAATTATATTGATAGGGTTTATGAGTAGTTTTATGATTATATTGATGGATTGAAGTTTTGTTTACGACCCTGTGTTGAATCTGTTCACTTCTTAGAAACATTTGCGAGAAACTGAAGTTCTTGTACCTTGAAAGTATGCTAATTTCGTGGTTGCTTGCTAATAGAATTAGAATTATTTTCCAAAGACGATAATCAAGGAAGCACGCGTAACTGAAATGGAGCAGTATGAGATACTAGAGCAGATTGGGAAGGGCGCCTTTGGTTTAGCTCTTCTTGTCAGGCACCGCGTTGAAAAGAAAAGGTTAGTGCATCTCCTGCTATCTATCTTAATGTCAACGAATTTCGTTTTAATTGATGCTGAAACTTCAAGTATAGATATTTGGTGCCTCTTTCTCTGACATGTATGGCCTCTTCTTTTGTTTTAGGTATGTTCTGAAAAAAATCCGACTCGCACGCCAAACGGACAGGACTCGTAGATCTGCTCACCAGGAGGTCAGTGCCACATCCTGCATATTGTGTGTCATAGGGGGTTAGAGGACTCGTACACGTTATGATTAAGCTTGTAATTTGGGTGTTATTAGTACAGTTTGTCTTATTTACGTTGAAATGGTTGAGAATTTGATGTCTAGATAAGCTGTAACTTAAGATGCTGCCTTGCCATATTGTTTTCCGAACAATGCTCAAATCGCTTATATGGAATTCTGGACTAATCAGATGATGACCATGATTTATTCTTTATATTTGTTCTGCAGAAAGAGCTGGTTTCAAAAATACGGAATCCTTTCATTGTGGAGTACAAGGACTCTTGGGTAGAGAAGGTTGGTGGCGTTGGCTTCGTGATTTCTTGTTATGTCATGTTTACTTGACACTTTTCCTCTTACGAACTCGTCCATTCTATACAATATCAATGTTGTACATTGATTGATGAGTTGGCAACATCGTTGCCTTTCATGTTTCTCTTACTCTATTTTACATTTTTAAGTTGTTTATCCGCTTCTTTCAGCTCTTCAAAAGATAGTGACTTGCATTCTTTCATTGTTTTGTTGATTTTTTTGCTTCCTTAAATTACAGGGTTGCTACGTTTGCATTGTTATCGGCTATTGTGAGGGAGGAGACATGTAAGTCATCTCCCTTCTCGTACATGCTTCTGCTAGTAAAACGTTTGTCCCTTGTTATTTATGCTTCTTGAATTTTCACTATGTGCTTGTAGGGCAGAAGCCATAAAACGAGCTAACTGTATTCATTTTTCTGAAGAGGTTGGTAATCAGCGTCTTATCTTCCTTTTGCTGGGATGGTTACCATGCTGAAGTCAGCTGGTCAATTGGCTCACACGGGTCGTATTTTGGTCAATCAATTAGGCTTGAGCATCTGGCCTGCCCCACTACAGGCCATCTTTGATATTTCGACTTGTCTCGGCTCATGATTGCCTCTAATTCAACATGAAGATGTAATCATGTTTTGGTGGTTGCATATGGTTTCTTACGTAAAATTCACACTTTTTGCAGAAGCTTTGCAAGTGGCTGGTTCAGCTTCTTATGGCACTTGATTACCTTCATCTCAATCATGTTATTCATCGAGATGTAAAGGTCAGTCAGCTTTCAGGAACTTCTTCTGAATCTAGATGAAGGGCGTTTTAATCAATTTTCGTAACTCTTATCATGCATTGATTGTGTTTTCTTTTCTTTTTCCTTCAGTGCTCAAATATATTCTTGACAAAAGATCAGGACATACGTCTTGGTAATCAACCTCGTACTTTCGGTTATCGTACTACCATTTGTTCTTACAATTGTTTTCCGTTCATCGTGTGGCTGATGTTAGCTATTGGATGCAGGTGATTTTGGTCTAGCCAAACTATTGACATCAGATGATCTTGCTTCTTCTGTAAGTATTTTGTTGGCATATCGACATAATTCAAGTTTTACAAGATCGTTCTTTCCATTAAACCAAAGCCCGGTTTCACCATCTTCTATTCCAGGTTGTCGGAACTCCTTGTTACATGTGCCCTGAGCTTCTTGCTGATATACCGTATGGCTCCAAGTCCGACATTTGGTCACTAGGTATGTTCGAGTTTCTATGCACATACCAGACCTAGAAGATTTTTGTTACGATAACACCAAGTGGCATTTGTTACCCTCTCGTTATTCACGAATAAGATAAACGGCAAAGAAAATTCTATATTGGTCCGCACCATCTAGAATTTGTTACCATAAAGAAAGAAAAATTTGCACATGCACCATAGTTTTTGACCCTATTAGTGGTTCTTTTAAAGGAATTTTAACATGACATTATTTTCTCCAGGTTGCTGTATCTATGAGATGGCGGCACTGAGAGCTGCATTTAAGGCATTTGTAAGTTGATTATATTCTGCTGATAAATCGGTTCTGGGCTAAATTACACGTACTTCAATAGCGGTTTTGACTTTTGAACATATGGAAAGGTCACTCACGAGTATGATTAAGGGCTAGACATTCATATATTTTTCTACTCACATCGTCCACGTTCATTCTCTTTCACCTCGAGCTCCGGTTTCTTCCTTGGCGATCCTCTTAGTTAATCATCCACGGTTCTGCAGGACATGCAGGCATTAATCAACAAGATAAACAAATCGATTGTTTCTCCTCTTCCTACAATGTATTCTGCTGGATTGTAAGTGCTGTTTCTCTCAAAAGTAATTTCACCCTTTTCTTCAGCCCGTGATTCCAGTTACATAA
The DNA here is from genome assembly GCA_032274805.1 of Gypsophila paniculata. Classification (NCBI taxonomy): domain Eukaryota; kingdom Viridiplantae; phylum Streptophyta; class Magnoliopsida; order Caryophyllales; family Caryophyllaceae; genus Gypsophila; species Gypsophila paniculata. Next base: position 6,615 of record JAUEKU010178689.1, on the reverse strand, counting down.
TCGGATATCCTATAAATTTGTAGATGATGGTGGCCTTACTTGTGCATCGCTTTTGGTTTTACTTGTGGAGTTATATTTTTTAAGTTATCGATTTGTTTTCCTTTTTACAGTCGCGGCCTAGTCAAGAGCATGCTGAGGAAAAATCCCGAGTCGAGGCCAAGTGTATGGATTCTCACTTCTCTCATTGAATAATCCGTTTTTTCCCTCTAGTAGCTCACTAGAATGGGAAGAGTATTAGAAGAATCCCTCTTTTGTTGTTTATTAGGATTTGATTTACTAGCTCCCGCCTCGATGGCAGACCGCAGAATTTTGTTTCTGGTGTTCCATAGATTACTTTGACGCAATTAGTATGCAAAAGTTATTGATGTCACTGTTTTTAGTACAAAAATTGAGCAGAATAAACAAAAGAAATTAGTTTTTCAGTGTTCCAGCAAAAATGGGAACCCCGAATGTTCAAGCAACTATCCACCAATTGATTCTAGTAGAATTGCTGGATTCAAGTTAATTGTTGCATTGAATTACTTTGTTATCAGTTATTTTGTTGCAAATGTTTCAGATGACCGTATCATATATAGACGATTCTGATTCAACCATTTCTCTGTAGGCTGCTGAGCTTCTCAAGCATCCTTGTCTTCAGCCACATGTTCTCAAAATAAATCTGAAGTTCGGTAACCCAAGAAGAAACACAATGCCAATATCTCATTATGATCATCCGAGGAAAAACCGATTCCTTGAGGCTGAAGAGGTTCAGAAGCTTGTTGACAGAGAGAGACGTCGTTCATCATACAGTAATGACAGATTTCAGAATCCCAGCATTTCTGAAGCTGGCATGGATTCCCCGTACTCTCTCACGTATCAGCAGGATTTCTCGAGTTATTATCACCAGAAGTTTGACGAAATGTCCATTGGTAGCATACACAAGGAGATTGGCGTTGAGTATGACAAGCCTGTGGTTTCAAAGATTTCCCCCATGGTTAAAACGCCGAGGTTGCCAAGTCCTGCGAAAGGTTCTGCTGCTTTCAGAAGACTCTCGACACCCTCTAAGATCTCCACTAATGCTCCAAACCGTATTTCTGTAAGTTTTATTCATTTCCGCTGTGGCTCACAATTTATTGGTTGGCGTGATAAAGTATATCTGGACTACAATTCATGTTATTCGTCATTGACGTTTGATTAAATCAGTTCTAAAATGTTGATTTTGGATTTCTCATTTGAAATCTTTGCAGCCTCCCATGTCACATACTCCAACCAGCAAACTTTCAAGACCAAACCGCAGAGCTTCCCTTCCGCTGTCTACCAATAAGCCTGTAAACCAAGTCCCTCGGTATAAATCCAGTATGGGTTTTCTTAATGGTGTCGAGTCTCCTGATGTATCTGTCAACGCTCCACATATCGACAAAATGACAGAGTTTCCGCTTGCATCTTCAGAGGACCCCTTGTACCCTGTACAGAGAACTTCGTCAACTTCTGCTCAGTGCTCCTCAACCTCGCCGCCAAATCCTGTTGACCGATCAATGACAAAGGACAAATGCATAGTGCAGATAATCGACGCAGCTTTAGGCAGGTCAAACACAGTCCATTCAACTTCCGTGCAAAGTCAAAACCAAGCCAATGGGTGTGTTTCGAGCAAATCATCAGCAGATTCCCAGCAGCGACGTTTTGATACTTCATCATTCCAACAACGTGCTGAAGCATTGGAAGGCTTGCTCGAGTTCAGTGCCCGACTCCTGAAACAAGAGAGATATGACGAGCTTGGTGTGCTCTTAAAACCATTCGGACCAGAGAAAGTGTCGCCAAGAGAAACGGCTATTTGGCTCGCCAAAAGCTTCAAGCAGACAGACGCATAGCCAGGTGACTGACTGACTGACCTGACTAAACTAACCTCACCGTCTTTCTCCATTCCACTAGAATTAACTGTCGTAGTACAGGGACCCTTCGGTAGGGTCAAGTAGAGAAGTCTAGTTACTCCGTACTGCATACTAGGATCGACATCCATGAAGTATGATGATGTTAATGTTGTGTTATAAGCTTTGTTCCGAGTGAGTAAAAGTTTGTAGGATTGTTGTCTTTTGGTAAACCTGGTGTTCTAGAGCTTGATTAGTGCATGTGGACTGTAAACTGTGAACTGGTTACGTAATATATGCTGCTCATGGTAACTCTTCATGAGGTTTTTATTGACGATTTTGATAGAGCCGGCAAAATTTGACTTGACGTGATTCTTAAAACATTATAATAGAAGTAAATGTATGTCAATGACGATATATTTGAACTAACCAAGACGACATTTTGAGAATGGATACGATTTACGAGGACATTTTACAATTTTACTCGATTTAAGGCAACCGTGACTTCATAAAAAACCAACATAATTGATGATGGATAGTGTTACTGGCCTACGTGGAGCATTTAACTTCATGGATTAACTTCAATTTAGACATGCAACTAGCTCTTTGTTTTCTTTCCCCGTATTCTATTCTCCACACCCAAATGCTCATGTGAAACTGTTACAACGGTTTAATGTTTAAGGTGACTACTTTAAGATTTAAAGTGACTAGTTTTAAAAGTTTTAAAGTGGTCACTTTAAACATTAAAATGGTCACGTTAAGCAAGTAGTCACTTTATGTCGCGAAAAGTTCGTCGTACGCGTACCAATCATCACAAGTAAGACTTACTCCTTGCATAAATACTCCGTACTTTTCAGTGGATTTTGACGCATCCATTTTAAGATTACTCTCCAACAAATACGTGTTTAACTAGAGAGTTCTTATTACACCATTAAAAATGTACTGTGTTGGTATGGATAGTATTTTTCAATCTTTTTAAACATTAATCACTTGAGCTTATAAATAGACCTATTCAATTAAGTGGGTTAATACATTATTAGAATATGAATAGACTTACATTTATGACTTACATAATTGTTGTATATTCAATGGTTGTCTCTTCGTTATCTCATTTACCTTTATAATTACCGGAGTACATTGAAAAAATAAATGATAATAATAAGAATTTCTATTTCTATGTAATTATACTTTCCAAATCTTATCGAAATTCGTTTCATAAAGAAAATACTCTTATTTTAGCTATTTTCTTACTTTTTATCTCCATTTCAATAATAATTTATCTCATACTCCTATGAGGAGTCCTATTTTCATTTAATATTATATGATTATAAACAAAAAACCGATCCAAACTACAATTCTAACACGCCTTACTCTCTACCGATTATGTGAAACCGTCTAACTATAAAATCAAAGTTACTCCCCGCCCTTTTCAAACAACCGTTGATCAATCAATCACACAATGTCACAAAATTCAATTCCCAATTCTCCCCAAAACCCTAACCCTAACCCTAATTCAATCACTCAATATTCATCCCCAAATCGGCCCGAAACCGGCGACACTAACCCTAATTGGCTACTACTTCCGGAAGACGTATGGTTTTCAATCCTCTCAAAATTGTACACATGCGACATTATCGAAAATGTTCAGAAAGTTTGTAAATTGTTCCGCAAAATTTGTACTCAATCGTCGATGTTTAGAATAATTAACATGGTTTTACCTGATGGTGATATGGTGTTGGATTTCGATGTTAATGTCATGACTCGTTACGCTGTCGATCGTAGTGCTGGTGAATTGGTTGATGTTTACTTGGAGTATTGTGATGATGAAACCTTGTTGCATATCGTCGAGAGGTAGTGGTTTTTGTTTCGGTTTCGGTTTCATTGTCGTAAATGTGTGATTTTTTGTTGTTTTTGTTAAATGATTTGATTATTGTTGTTTTATGGGAACAAAATCTGTTGGATGGAGTGAGTCTTGTGAGAGACCGTCTTTCACTTTTAAATTGAAACACCGACAATAAGTGAAAGCATATTGAATGGTTAGTTGTCTTTCATTGTGAAATACCGTCTTTTTTGAGACTTGCCCTGGATGATAATAGAAAAAAAAAAGACAATTTTGCGCGATTATATTATGATACGTTCGACTGGATTCAACCTTCACGAATTGCCTGTGATTTTCTCCTAAGAATAGTGTTTGATACTCGACAGTACGACATTGGTAGGACGGTTTAACACTTCAGTTTTAATGCTGCAAGCCAACAGTGTGAGGATTTTTAGGAGAAAAGAAAAACAGAGACTGACACTTGAACACGTACCCTAGTCGTGTGTGACTGCGAACTATGGATACTTATAATTGCGTGTGACTCTGCATGTGTGATGTTTTTAAAACTTTAAAACTGAGCTATTCTGTACATCCACCGTGGCTACTACAAAGACGTCTTTTGTTCGTAATCATCATTTAGGTGTCGTGAGTAGTTGTTTTGTAGCATTATGAGTATGATGTGGTTTTGCTGATATGTAAATTAATAGGGTTTTGTCGTTCAGTATGTGTTTTGATTCGCTAAATGATTACAAGGCGTGTTACCTTTTTTCGTCAGTCGAGTTGATATTTGCTGATCACATGAATGCATTACTGTCTGTTGTTTCGTTACAATTTTGAATGTCAATTTAAATTTTTTTGAATCAACAGATCTAAGAAGCTTAAGCATCTGCGAATCGGACACCATGTTCATATTTCTGACGACGTATTGGTTGAAGCTGTTGGGAAACTCCCTATGCTCGAGGAGGTGGAGATTTTTATGTGTGCTTTCTCGGAGGAGACTATTGAAGATCTTGGCGATGCCTGCCCTTCACTTAAATCCTTCAGCTTGAATGCTGTTGGATCGAGGCATGATTGTTATGTTGCCGATGAAGAAGCCCTTGCAATTGCTGATAGCATGCCAAATCTGCGCCGTCTTCAACTGATCGGAAACTGTCTGTCCAACAAAGGCTTGAATGCTATTCTAGACGGTTGCACTCTGTTAGAATCCCTTGATTTACGAGCATGTTTCAATGTCTATATATCAGGAGCTTTAGCTAAAAGATGTGACAAGATCAAGCACTTTCGACACCCGTATGATTCAACTGCTGACTACAGTCACCAAGCGTGTACTGATGGTGACGACACATCTGATAGTTCCTCACATGAAGAACCAGAGTACAACTATGACGAGATTCCTGAATATGGAATGTCTTATAGTGTCCCAGAATATGTAGATATCATGGATGTTGACATGTACATTGACGAAGGTGACGCTGCTGACTGTGACGGTGAATATACACACTATGATTACTGTGGTTGTGATTGCTTCGGTTCCGACTCCGACTGAGTCTTCTGATATTGTCAGTATGATGACAGACCAAATCTTTAGCTTTTGCCCGCGTCTGCTGCAAGTTCAGCTTTTGCAAGAACTTGCATGTTTAGTTTAGCTTAGTTTGCATCCAATGTAGTGTTTTTTGGAGATTTGGATTGGAAGTTAGTAGTTTTTGTGCGCTTATTTTCAGTTTTATTGAGCTTTCGTTTCCTGATACATTCAAAGAACGTAGTTCCAGAATTGAATAGTAAGTGCATGATATCAGCTCTGGGGGATATCAAGGCCGTAGGATGATTTTTTCAGATGTTGAAAGATTTACAATTTTTTCTTCAAACTCAATTTTATGATCTTAGATAAAATGGATGTCGATATTTTTGTTGGATTTGGGGGGTGAGTTAGCCATGTGCAATTGATCAAATCGAGAAACTCGTATGTTTGTATACCATAGAATATCTCGAATTTTTTGTGTGCTGCTAAATCCGGTCCTATAATTAATTTTGCCCTGATATCCCAAACCTAAAAACATGCACTTAATGTACAATTTTGGAACTACTTCACACTGGAAAGTATTTGAAAACACGACCCGCTTTTGTTTGGAATTGATTCGAAAAAAACGTGTTTTTTGTTGTTTTTCTTGGATTATTTGGTTAACACTATTGAATTTTAGTAAAATTTGTTGGATGTTAATCGAAAAAACGATGAATTTTGCGTGATTATATTATTATAAGTTTGATAAGATTTGACATTCACGATCGATTGTCTTGTAAATTTAAAATTTAAAGGCTAAATGTATAGCTCTAGCAAACATTTCAGCTCACGCAGCAAATTTTCTCATGCCGAGAACTTACAAAATCGACTAGTAAAATCTTTGTCCGTATGCAAGTCCATGAACCCTAACTCGACCTTTACACTCGGGTCAAGGCACGGATGTGCTCCGACGAGACGGGTCGAAGAAAGTCCATCAGATCCTGGATCCACTCGAACTGGGTCACGGTTCCCTCAAAGAAATTGTTATATCCCGAGGGCCCATTTTTTTACTTTTCATCATTGGACCCCGTACATACCCAATCCAAAAAGCATTTTTGGACCAAAGGATGGGTTAGGGTCAGAGTGAAAAGCATCCTAAAATGCTTCGGGCATTTCTGCATAACTGATGAATTCGGCCCATAAAAGACGGTCTCTCGGGCATACTCTCCGTAGATTTCGACCCAACAAACTCAACCCCAAACTCAATCCTCACGAATTTTAACCACCACTTCCTTTTGATTCAATTAACAACTAAATTACGGAGTATAAAATTTTAGCGATAATAGAATAGCAATAGATCTCAAAGAGAAAAACAACTACGGAGATAATAATAATAATAATAATAATAATAATAATAATAATAATAATAATAATAATAATAATAATAATAATAA
>JAUEKU010178678.1:0-10511 GCA_032274805.1 Gypsophila paniculata | reverse complement strand
GGGTTGTAGTTGCCCCTATAGACTTGTTTCTTGTGGTAATGTTGGATAGAGGATTGGTTGAAGGGAGTCTTTTATCCCTACTCATCTGTTTGCTGAATATCTGTGTTTCCCGAGTTCGATTACCAAGGTGTAGTCCCAGAAGCATTCTTCTTTGGTCTGCTTCTTTCTTGTTTCCTCTACGTCCTCGTGGCGTAAGTGCACCTTGTCCTTGTCACTCGGCCAAAGGTATCATTGGTACTTGGGGGATATTCACTTTGAAGATGACGATGAAGACGCTCGTGCCTAATCTTTCAGTTTACACCAGCCCGATGTATACGCACCTATTTAGTATTAAGTGTTTTAATTCATTTTCTTTAGTTATAGTTTATTATTTCGTTTGTAAGTATGGTTTGGAGTGCCATACAGTTAGTTACTAACACTCTATTTACAGTTGTCAAAAAAAAAAAAAAAAAAAAAAATACAAACAAAATTATCATATAAAATGAAAAAATTGGACACTCTCACGTCGCTCGAAAAGTTCCTCTTTTATATATATATATTGATATTGATATTGATGATTGATTGATATTAATTGATTATTTGATTGTTTAATATTCACAATGAACAATAATAATAGACACAAGTAAGATATAAAAGTATTATAAGATCGTTTTGTAAGACATTCAACTACTTTATTTGATGACAACATTCAAAATTTTCAACAAAGTCTTGTACAAAGATCGCGTAAACACTCCCAACTATTCTTAAAATGTGAATTGTATAAAAGTTGTATTTTACTCGCTTGGATAAGGAAATTGCTCTATTTTAACAGGACAAATTAAGCAAGGTTTGTTATTCATATCATTAAAAATATACACATAACATTAGACGTGAAGTCTTTAATAACGTACAACGGATTAATTTGTCATCTGCTAAATGAGAAAAAGTATCCGACGTACGCACACAACAAGCTTACACAACTTTTATCATACTCGTCTTCGGTACTTTGGTTTAATCAAGGACCACAGAGATGATGTCCCGTTACTCAGGAATTCTTGAAGCACCCGAGACCATATGATGAAAATCGCACAGCACGGCACGACAGACAGCATGACTAATCTCTTGTGCATGATGAACATAAGGAAAGAGCAAGTGACAAGAGTGAAGATAGCAATTGCAGGAACAATTTGTATGGTAGTGACATAAAGACCTGTCATAAAAGTCGTAAGTGTGGCGAAAAATGATGTCTGTAGCAAAAACACACTTACATCCAACAGTAAGAGTGACTCCCTTCTCTGATGAGTGGTCATGATCCACAGCAGACAAAAGAGCACCATGACCGATGAGCACATTGCGATCACATCAGATACCATGAACACCTGAAACGCCGTGTTTTGAAGGAGGAGAGGTGCCCCATTTGCAGGGTTTAGACCACCAGGGACTGTGAATGCTGCTGTGAATGTTATGGTGGCTAGCAAAGCTGCTGTTACTCCAATTGTGTTGGCGTAGCTTTCTATCTTTGTTGTTGGGACGCCGTATAAGCTTCTGTGCCCAAATAGCAGATTTCCTTTCTTTGATAGAGACTTCTCAAACTAGGTGGCAACGAAAATCCGTATGTCAAAATTAAAGGGAATCACAGAAGATAAAGGATCATATAATCGGTTATATATACAAGAGGACTAATGTATGTTTTTTTGCTAAATATTCAATTAAAGACTACTGTACTTTTTAGTCACTTAGTTTAGAGAGGCAGTATGTATTTACCGACCCAAAAGCTAACGTAAAGAAATTGGAAGATTAGAGACGCGTTGTTTTTGTTTTACCTGAGGCGGAAGATGTTGAGTGGATCCTATCAAGTCATGAGATGAAACACCGGCGTTGTTTTCTGTCGCCAACAATGCTAGACGTTTGTCTTCAATGAACCCTCGATTAATCACCCCATTTTCGATAAAAAGAAGTGCAAAATCAAAGTGTCTATTTGCAATTGCCAAATGTAGAGGGGTGTTTCCATCATCATCTTTGCTAGTCATCAGGCCCAAATTATGGTAATAACCGTTTTCTCTATTAATTAAGAATAAGAATTGGGATGCCTCACTCTCATTATCAATGTAATAAGATGATGGAAATTTTTCGTCTAGAGGTCGATACACAAACATGTGCCACAGTGTCCTCCCTTTCTTATCGACTATCTTTGAACTTTTGGGGCTCAACTCTTGGACCTTCTTAATCATCCAGTGGTAACGGGCTCTAACCGCAACAAGTAACGGAGTAAGGCCGTCCTCATCTTGCATATAAGCCAGATCTCCATTTCGGTTAATCAAGCAACTTAACACACCTTCAACCTTTCTACCAAAAATATGGCCTACAGAGACAATTACACCAAATTACCCAGGAAAACGACTAAAAACATCTGAAATTTTAGAGAAATGTATACGGTGACACAGTAACAAAGTTTCCGAATTTTGTTGGAACTTTATGTTCTATTTTATTGCTTAACAGATTTTAGAGTTGGCCATGGTTGGAATCCAAAGATTGGTTTTATACTCTAACCTAACCCTTTAAAATCTACAAAGTTGTCGTGTATTCTCAACCTGACTTGAGGCTCAATTGATAAGATATAAAACCATGTTTGTCTCAACCCGGCCATAACAGGATAACATTTGACTTGACGTAACAAAATGTTAGGGTGCGATTGAACAAATCGAGCAAGTTCGTACTCAAAAATGACTTAAAAAAGAAAAGTAGACATTTAACTTTATAATTTGATCTGAATCTGGAACATAAAATAGATAGGGGCCAAAACAGACTCTTCCACGAGGACCTTCAAACAGGGGTGTAAAATGCACTCGCACGTGACTGGTTGAAGGCTCTCCGTGGAAGAGTTATCTTCAACTTTAGGCATCAACATTACAGTAAATTTAAGGATGAGGGTAGTACCTTGATCATAGGTAAGATTTTGTGATTGACAGAGGAGATGAAGAGGTGTCTCATTACGGTTGTTGACATACGCTGCCACCTCCTCATCAAACTCGACCAACTTTATGGCAGCATCGTGATGCCCTGCTCTAATTGCAACATGAAGGGGCGTGTCGCCTTTGGCATTCATCAGTCTCCAAGGCAGACAGTAGAGTTCGCGTCTAGCATCACCAGCCTCATCCCGTGCCTTCTGAAAACACTTGGAGCTCAAGTCTAGCAATCGTAGAGTATGCGCCTTTTGTGCCAGGACATGTACAGGGGTGTCCCCTTTGCAGTCCTTCTGATTGATGAGCAAGGGATATTTTGTTATTGCTTGTCCGATGAACTCCTCGACTTCATTGACGTTGTCTTCGTTAAATTGGCAGGTCATTAATGTGTGAAGTATGTTGCCTCCATTTGGTGGTTGTGAGGCTAAGAAATTCATCCCTAAGGAGCCAAGCTTCTGGTTAAGGTACACAATGTTTACTCCTTTTGCAGCTACGTATTCCTCTTTTGTTAATTTTCGCCTCGTTTCAGCTGTAATTCTTATCTATATGCAGCAAAAATCCAATGTGGAATCACCAAACTCAACTTAATTATCTGAGCAATGTCAAGAAAAGGAAAATAAAATGGCATCTCTCAGTGGCAATAGCACCCTCTACATGTTTTTGATATTCTTTCCAATACATAAGGAATCACATCAAACACGTGAGAAAGCGATATTGAAACTCGGTACCAGCCATTGGCAAATGTAGGTAGGTACCTCGTCGAGTTGTTGAAGCAAAGATGTCACAGAGACACCACTCTTGTTTCTGATGTCGAGTTTAGGACCAAATCCTAAAAGAACTTGTACCATAACAGTGTCATGAGTCCTAGCAGCTATGTGCAAGGGTGTATCTCCATCATTATTCTTACAATTTCTAAGGGCATACACTTGTGGTATGTTCATTAATTCTACGCCACTTTCATAGCACGGTACCTTATGGTTTGCCAACAGATGCAACACACTTTGACCTGAACACTGTACGAGCACCTCCGCTGCCTGTGGGCAGCTTGCGAGAATCGCTTTGATTACTGGCAGACGATAAGCGGGTGCGAGTGATGTTGCCATGTGAAGTGGTGTTGAACCATCGACATCGGCCCAACATGCTACTGAACTGTCTATACTTAGCAGTACATTGATGATTGGCCATATGAGAGATCCATGATTTTCTCGAGTTCTACAAACGTCTGTTAAGAGTGCTAGGACTGATGTTAGAACAATATTAAAGGATGATTTACCCTGCTTTCGGGCGACAAACATTTGCGCGACCTAATTACACCTTTAAAAAAAATCCTACAAAGCTACAACAACATCATTTACAATATCGAGCTTTTTTATCCAGTAACGACTATGTTAAAGTGCTCAGTACGAGTTCGGTATGTCAAAACGTGTTGTACATTCAATCGGCTTTAGGTTCGTTAACTCAAAAACTCGATGCTAATCCGACACAAAATTTGTTAATTAAGTCAACCTAATTAAACAGCAACGTTGACAAAAAAAATTCGTGTTGAATTGATCTAATAGCTCCAAAAATTAAACATTAGCTATCATACTTTCAATTATTTTTCGGCACAATTATAAATTACAAATGAAACCGTCGAATAAAATTTTAAATTCGTTGACCAACAAAATAAAATAACGAAATGAAAATTCAGGAAATTACCATGAACATAGTATCGTATAGCAAGATGTAGGAGAGTTTCCTTCGAGTTATTTACTAATCGAGCAAGTCCAAAATCCTTTTCCAGCAGATACACGGCCACCGCCACGTTACCATACAAAAGCGCAACGTGAGCGGCCGTGTTACCTTCTGAATTCACGACCCTCCAAGGGAGCAATTGACCATGGCTAGTCCACCCATCAGTGAGGCGGCACACGACCGTCTCATTTCCAAACTCGGCCGCAATGTGGAGTGGCGTGTTACCGTAACAATTCTTGTCACATATGAGCAACTCACATGTTTGCTTAGGCAAACTACTTAGAACATGGTCGATAAACTCATTTTGGTCGTGTTGGGCCGCGACATGTATGATATTGTTGTTTTGCGATGTTTTATTGAGAAAATTGCGATCATTGTCGTTACTGCTAAGCGCGTTACGGAATAAAGTTACGTTGCCGTTGACGGCAGCATCGTACACCTCGTTATCCATTAATTACGTGCTGAGATTTATTACTTGACTACAAAAATAGTCATCTTATAAAGTGATCGATAAAAAAAAATAAAAAAAAATAAAAAAAAGTCAAGTCGTTGATACGATTATTAACGCGCAGATGATCATAGAGTTGAAGACTATATGATACGGAGTCTACATCACGTTGTAATAAATAAAATAAAATAAAATTTTAAAAACTGATTGATACTCCGTATTATTTATTGAGCTATAAAATAAATCTAATAAAATTACGCACCCTTACTTTTGCACTTAAATAAACAGAGTTACTCTTTTCATTTATAAAATGAAGGGAGATTACATGTTGTACCCTCGACTTTTTGAAATTTCATGAAGTTTTTTTACGGGATAAACTTTAACCAACCATAACTCTCAGATACGAAATGAAAACTCAATAAAATTTTATTCCAAATTGAAGATCTCGAAAAGAAGTTTAATGTGTAAAAAAAAACTTAGCGCATTTGGATCTCGTATCCAAAAGTTTTTGACCAAAAGAAGGGTACAACGTAAAATTTTAAAAAGTTAGGATACAACATGGAATTTCCCTAAAATGAATTTTCAATGTCTACTATTTTTCTTGTCATGGTACCCATGGTAATGCTTTTGAAACGAGTGGTCAGGATCCACAGTAGACAAAAGAGGGCCATAACCGACGTCCGACGAGCACATTGCGACAACATCCAATACCATGAACACCTAAAATGTCGTGTTTTGAAGGAGGGGTTTCCCGTTTGCAAGGTCTAGACCGCCAGGGAAGGTGAATGGTGCTGTGAATGTCTCAAACATGTTCAATTTTTAGACATTCAATTTTTCAGCTTCTCTTAGCCACAACTTGGATCTTTTGAACATTGCACGTTTAACAATAGTGAAATTAACCACATACTTATTTAAAAAAGACAACAGGTACAACTTGGATCTTTTGAACATGTTCAATTTTCCTGTTAATCTATGGCACAACTTGGATCTTTTGAACATGTTCAACCATAGTTAAATTCGCCATAATTGATACAAACTCCTTAAGATCATATTCCTTGCATGTTCCGTGACAAATTTCATAAATACGATTATTTAAAAAAGACAACAGGTACACCATTGATGATAATAATAATAATAATAATAATAATAAATACGAGGCTTGGACGCGGCTCACCTTTCTCACTCCCCATTACTACTCAGTACTCACCCTACCCTTCTCCTTTTAATCGCCTAATTATTTCTAGGACTCAATGTATATGTAGATACCCGTATCTGTATCCAAAAATGACTCGAATCGGAATTAAGCATTTTAATTATAACAATGCCGTTTGAATTTATCGATTTCGTTAATTTAATGAATTTGAATCAGTTATTGCATTTTGTTGGTCTTTATTTTTAGCTACAAAATTAGCCCAACATCATAAAACAAACCCAAAAACAAAATCAAACTCATTCTCCTAATTGGGCCCAAAACAAACTCTTAACACCTAATTTTGGGCCCAATGTCCAAAATCCGACGTTCGGAATCTCGTATGCATAAACCGAGTCCACGTCTTATCTTGTTTTAAATTCTCAATCAAAACAGGCCAAAGTCAATTTTTCGGGCCCAAAATCCAAATCCCGAGTCAACAGGCCCGTTGACCAAAAATCGACTTTTCGTACTCCTAACACAAAAACCGATTGCAAGTCTCGAATCAGAGAACTCTTCGAGAATAATTACTTAAAGAACTCTTCGAGAACACTCTCGAGGTTGACGTACTAATGAAGCAAATTCGATAAAGTAGATTGTGTGGATGTGATTGGTGAAAAGTTGACAAAAATAAAAATGGAAAGAAGAGTAAATTTTCTTTTTAAGAAAGTCGGAAGAAAAGAGCGAAATGGAGAGAGTATTTTTTTACAATTTAAACTAATCCATTTTTCTTTTCTTTTAATCCAACTAAACCAAAACTGTCAAAACTTAGTCCTAAGTCTCCTAACTAATTTTCAACATGAAAGACAATATGTAATTGTTTCATGGCGCGGTCTTGAAAATGTCCAACGAAAAGACGTCTTCAAAGTTCGACATTAAAGCAACTTGGATTAGATATCTTTGTTCATTACCTTGTGTAGGTTGAGGCGGTGGGGTCAGTCGTGGAGGTGGTGGGGTCACGTTGATGGTGGCGTTAAGTTTGGTGATGAGGTAATTTTGACTTAGTTGAGTTTTGTTTTTGGAAAGTAATTGAGATTAGTGAAAATATTGGTTGGAGTAAATGAGATTATTTGGGAGATTTGGGAGAGAGCGAAAATGAGCACAAATACTATTATACCACCAATATTATAATAGCATGATACAACGACCTTTAAACAGTTTCTGAGCTTTGTAATAAATTTCTGAGCTTGCCTCAAAAATATTTGAACTCTTTAAAGATCTTCCCGAGCTAGGTATTTAATTTTTTGTGTTTCAAATATGTAGTTAGAAATTAATTTAGACAATTCTTTTTTGTAAGAAATGAAACTATAAACTTGAATGAAAACTTTTCGAAATTTGTATATATATTTTATCAACTTATACGTGAATTCTTTTGAGTTTTTGAATAAAGTTATTGAGTTTTGTGCATGGTTGTACTACAACCGGTGGTATAATGTACTTACTGGAAAATGAGAAGTTGGAAATGACAGGGCTATAATTGGAAAATAAGTATATGACGGAGTAAAATCCGTGTATGGAAGAGCAACCCCCTTTATTTTTTTTTTTATTTGTTAAAAAATTTTAATGTTAGAATACGTTAAAGGATAATAAATTATTTTGTTTAAATTAAACAAATATTTTTCAAAGTAAACATAAAATATTATTTTATTTTTTATTTAAGGATATTTTTAATAATTATTTTAGGTAGTTTAAAATTATAAATATATTAAAAAAGGTGTTTTTATTTTCTTATGATTCCTATTAGATAATTAATTTTTTTTCCAAATTAAAAATATATTATACTTCTGCTTATTTAAGGAATATGTCAAATATCTCTACAATCGTGTAAATTATTATCAAAACTAAATATTTGACTATTTTCATTTTATAATTATTATAATAATTAAAATATATATTTTGAATTAAAAAAGACCAAATTAGTCTCATATTGATGGTTTTTAATTATATATGTTAATATCAATACTGCCACGTGGCGACAGATAATTAACGATGTACGAAAATTCTCAAACACTTAGCCCATGTTCTTTCCAATTTAATTTGAACTCGTTTCATTCAGCTCCAATCATTTTAGCTTCACTCTAATAAGTTCGGCTCAAATTCATTCAGTTCAGCTCAGCTCCTATAAGTTAACTCAACTCCAATAAAAGTTCAGTTCAATTTTATTATTATTATTATTGTTGTTGTTGTTGTTGTTATTACTAGCAAAAGTATAACAGTATTTTATCAAGGTTATGGTATAATTAGGGGCGAATGAAAAAACTTTTTAAACTTTTTTAATTATCCCTCTTAATTTACTTCATTCCTTATATGATAAAGTATTTGAATCTTATCAAAATGAAATGTTGAGCAAGTTGTAGCTTTGTCGTGGTTATCCCTCATTTTCATTTGTTAAGCCACATTTGAAAATCGGGGCTATTGCTAAATACGGGATTGAACCCAAAAATTATTATTATCATTATAAGGCTGATTTTATTTAAGTGCTCGTGTGTTTGTGCATGCTGATTTTGTTTAAACACCGGTATTTTTGTTAAATTTACCGCTATAGAGGGAAACTAATGCAGTGAATTGAGCGAAGAAGAGAGAAAAAACGACAAAGAAATCGAATTGAAGAAGAAGAAGAAAGATACCGACGAAGAAACGTGAACACAACGAAAGTAGACAAGATCGAAACCTCAAGCGAATGATATCATATAAAACTTAGGAGTTCGAGACTCCATTGTAGACGAGCTTGGAGATATTAATGGAGTTTGTAGTTTGTTTTTAGAGAGAAAAGTAGTTAGTTAAGTTGGTTGGAGAGATAAAGTAGTTAGGTAAGTTGGTTAGAGAGAAAAGAGTAAACGGGAGAGAGAGAATTGAGAATAGGGACGTAGACATTTCAGCTCCCAGTTGGTGGAGTGGAAGGGGGGAGTTTTCACTTGGCAGGACACTGAGAATTGAGTAGAAAAAAGCGGTATCTTTAGCGATAGATCCAAAGTTTTCCAGTAGAAGTTGTCGAGTGTTGACGGAAGTCATAGTCTCGGAAGTCTCATCAGCAAAAGCCTCAGCCACCCTTTGTTGCTTACTCCTCCTAGTTTGCATAATTTTGACTAGGGGTACTTGGTCAGAATATCCAGCAAAAGTCTCGGCCCTGTTCACGAGCGTATCATAATTCCCAGCCAAATTATCAATCACGTGCATACCCGAATTCCCAGCAACAACATCAACCTTGTTCAAGTGCGTCTCAGAATTCCCAACCAAATTATCAGTCACATGCATCTCCGAATTACCAGCAAAAAACCTCGGCCCCCTCCTCGTGCGTCTCATAATTCCCAACCAAATTCTCAGTCACGTGCAGCTCCGAATGCTCAACCAAAGCCTCAGCCCTCGCCTCTTCCTTATTCCTGCTGGGTGAAGGCAAGCTTTCTTCCTCACCACTGGTATTTGGGCCTTCACCATCATTTGCAGCGGTTTCCTGATTTGGGTGATTTGCCGAGGAGTTAACTTATTGTGTGGCTTCGCCATTAGCTCCGAGAGTCGTGCAGTTTGGGGCCGGGTTTCAAAGAGCCCTGATCTTTTCCATATTCCTCCTGGGTGAAGGCAAGCGTTCATCCTCACCGCCGGTATTTGGGCCTTCGCCATCATTTGCAGCGGTTTCCTGATTTGGGTGATTTACAGAGGAGTTAACTTGCTGTATGGCTTCACCATTAGCTCCGGGAGTCGTGTCGTTTGGGGCCGGATTTCGAAGAGCCCTGTTCTCTTCCATATTCCTCCTGGGTGAAGTCAAGCATTCATCCTCACCGCCGGTATTTGGGCCTTCGCCATCATTTGCAGCGGTTTTCTGATTTGGGTGATTTGCCGAGTAGTTAATTTGCTGTGTGGCTTCACCATTAGCTCCGAGAGCCGTGTGGTTTCTGGGCGGTTTTCGAAGAGCTCTGATCTCTTTCATATTCCTCCTGGGTGAAGCCAAGCGTTCATCCTCACCGCCGGTATTTGGGCCTTCGCCATCATTTGTAGCGGTTTCCTGATTTGGGTGATTTGCCGAGGAGTTAACTTGTTGTGTGGCTTCACCATTAGCTCCAAGAGCCGTGCGGTTTCGGGGCGGTTTTCGGACAGTCCGACGGTTTGTCAAGGGATTGGGGGACTGGGAAAACGACGAGGAGGATTGCCACTGGCTCTGCAATACATTTCAAATACCCCATTACGTAACCCTGATAAAAAA
>JAUEKU010178667.1:0-10512 GCA_032274805.1 Gypsophila paniculata | reverse complement strand
CGTTTTATTGCAAAAACGAATATATTCGTCTGAAAGGAGACTTATCGATAACATGAAGAAATCATGTAATGCAAAGTACTCAATTATCAAAAAGATCTCCCTTCACATGGGAAGTTTGTGTGTTACCCTAATTCCAAGGTCATTTGTGTCCTTTTCCCCACAAAATATTGACCTTAGAAACATGGATCAGAAAGAGTAAAAGAGGGGGGAACTAAGGACACATTTATGTAGTCAATTTAATGAAATCACAAGTATTTTGCTTTGTTTTGCTGCATACTTCACTCATATACTGCACCTGATGCATGAAAATGGATTGCGACATACCGTATGTTCAAATTAGGCAGACGGCTACTGGTCTGTTTTCGGATAGCTCTATGTGTAAGTCTGTCAAGAGGTAGTATTACGACCAGGTTTCGAAGTCTGGTTATGCCTGCGATTCTAGGACATTGACTCTTGGAGGTCATAGTAGTAATTTGAGTTGGACAAGTTTTGGACCAGTAGCACAAGCACTACCACTTGAAAATTTACCAGATGTGGTAACTGACATCATTTGAGCTGCATTCGAGCAAAGAAACTGACGCTCAGAAGCATCCCATAATGAAATATTTCCATTCTTGCATCGAGTTTTCACCTAGTACTATTCTGGTCCTCTAAGGTTCGGCAAAATGGAAATACGACAGGTATAGAAGACAAACGGAACTTAGAAAGTAAGAAAAGACGGTTGCATAACGAATGACATTTCGACAATGGTGAAAGGGGGAAGATACAATGTTACAGAACATGAATGTCCCAATCAAGGACTTGAAAAACATAGGAGGATACAACACATACAACAAAGAATGCAATCGACTTGCTCAGTTTGGCAGTTATCAACGTGTAATTGAACCCGGCGCCTGACTCATCATATCAGGAGTCCGGATCTCGCTCGTCCAAGATCAAGGGGAATTCATCATAATGATCTGAGACCCCGTAACTCTCACCAATGTTCTTCAAAGACTCGTACACCCTAAACATAGAGGGTCTATCCTTTGGCCTCGAAGCCACACACGAACAAGCAACTCTAAGCACTTGCATTATCTCATCGTCGTCACCCTTCCCAAACAAGGACTTATCGATTGCTTCCTTAATTTTACCGGAGCTAGACAGAAATGTCACCCAGTGGACCAAACTACCTTTGAACCCTTCCCCGGCGTTATTCACTTCTAGCGGTTTTTGCCCCGTCACCAACTCCAACAACACCACCCCGAACCCGTAAACATCGCCCTTCAGCGAGGCGACCAAGGTGCTAGCGTACTCGGGTGCCACATACCCAAACTCTCCGAAATCCCCATTCATAACCGAACTACCATTCGAGTTTCCCATTGCCATTAGCCTCACCAACCCAACATCCGCTATCCGAACATCAAAATCATCATCAAGCAACATCACATTCGAGCTTATGTTCTGGTGCTTGATCGGGGGTTGGCAACCATGGTGCAGCCACGCCAAACCCCGAGCTGCACCGACCCCAATCTTAACCCTAGCCCGCCAATCCAACAAACCACCACCACCACCACCCCGATCATCCCCGTGCAACCGCGACTTCAAACTCCCATTACTCATATCCTTATACACCAACAACTTCTCATCCTCCACACAACAAAACCCCAACAACGGAACCAAATTCGGATGCCTAAGCTCCCCTAACCGACTAATCTCCGACTTGAACTGCTTCTCACTCGACCTAGCCCCGCCTCTCAACCTCTTAATCACCAATGCCGATCCATCACTCAACACAGCCTGATACGACACCCCAGTCTTCGTCTCACCCACGACCTTCCCATCACTAAAACTATCAGTCGCCACCAACAAATCCGACACCCTAACCTTATTAATCGGCTTTTGAAACAACACCACTTGCACCCCTTTATTACTCCCCAACTTGGCCACCCACCCGACAAAATTCCCACCTTTCTGTTCCTCCTCCCCCATCGTCTTCCTCTTCCTCGTACGACAACAACACCAATACCAAATCATAAACCCCAAAACCGCCACGACCACAACCCCGACCGCTCCCCCAACCACAACCACCTTAACATTCCTAACCCCCAACCCCCCACATTTCACCCCAACAACATCCCCACACAACCCATCATTCCCCACAAACCCACCCGACCCGAATCTCCCTAACCCGACCGGGACCACCCCAGACAACCTATTATCCCCCAAATCAAGCTTTTTCAACCGATCCAAACCCGCCAACTCAACGGGCACCAAACCCGACAAGCTATTCCCACTAAAATCAATAGAATTCAAGAACCTACAGTTGCCAATATTCCCAGGAATGGGTCCCAAAAGCCGATTATCAGAAAGATCAAGAGTAACCAAAAAGGGCAACCAAACACAAATGTCGTCAGGAATGTGGCCAGAAATTTGGTTATCCGACAAGACGAGAGTCTGCAAACTACGACAGAAACGTAGCGAAGAAGGTAATTCCCCAACAAGCGAGAAAGACGGAAGTTGGAGAGAAAGAAGACGGTCTTCTTTCTCATTCCAACAACCCACACCAGAGAAACGACAGATAGAGTCAACAGTTGTGTTGGTGAACTTCCAGGAATTAAGAAGGTTAAGGGGGTCTGACACTGACGCCTTAAATCCTTCCAGACAACGTATGTTGTCGTCCAAGCACGTACTGAATGGAATCATAATAAGCAGGATGCTGATTAGTAGTCTTGTGTAGTGCTGCATTGTTTGTTATTAGGGTTTCTAGGGTTTGTTGTTAGGGTTTGGTATTAGGGTTTCTAGGGTAAGAGGTAGGAAGCCATGAGTGAGTGTGAGAGTGAGATTGTGGGATGAAGGAGAGGGAGTTGGGGAGGAAACGGTGTCGTTTATAGTGATAATGATTGGAGTGTTGGGTCAAAGCTTTTCAAACTTCTGTTGAGTTGTGTTCTAGCTGGTTGAATTATTATGCTATGCACAAACTCTCGTTTAAGACGGATATATTCGTAAGTAGCTAACATAAAATATAAATAAAGTGTATTGAAAAAAGCAAAACTCTTGTCTTATATGCACAAGTGGGATGATATTTGACCCGTTTTAACCTTAAGACGGATAACTCGTCTTAAGGAGACTTAGTGTATTTTATGTTTATCTAAAAAAAAAAAACTATTATTTTATGTACTTTTTTTTTTTTTTTTCAAAGTGTGTTTCCCCGGACATTTGCAATACCCTGCAAACTACATGTGTCAGGTAAGACATCCCACATGTGCCAGGTAAGCTCCAACCCGTATTGTTAATAGTGGGTATCGAACCTAAGACCTCTCAAATCTGTCATTGCTGGGATTCAGGGACAGGTGAACTGTGACACACTGTACTCAAAGCATTTGGTTAATAGATGAATTTTAGTCGGTTTAATTTGTACTTTCATTTTTAATTATCTAAACAAAACTTAATAAGTTATTGATTAAATCATTTAATTTGAAAACAAAATTATTTTGCTACTCTTTTCGATCGTTAAAATTTTCTATTTTTTGTCAACATTTTTCTTTCAAGTAAATTTTTTTAGTACACAATTATTTCTATATCCTCAATTATTAACCCATTTTTTTAAAAAAATTATGTTAAAAAACAGTATGAGTAATTTAAAAAAACAAAGCGCATTTAAATTTTGTATTTAAGACTTATAGACTGACCAAAATTTTTCAACCCTGAGTTCCTAAAATGATAACGATTGGAGTTTGGGGACAAAGCTTTTCCAACACTGATGTTTGATGTTGAGATGAATGCTGGTTGGACTGAATATTTTAGTCATACGTCGTCATGACTATTTTTCATGTTCTAGTTTATCTAGCTCTACATGCTTTACCAAAAGATTATCGCAAGTTGGAACACAAAATCGATGGATATTATATGAAGTCGCATCAAAAACTAAATGCTTGACTATGCATGATTTATACGACATACATGGTCTTGTAATCTTTAAATCTCATTTATTGTTACGATTAAATGAAATTGAGGCGAATACAAAATCGAGCTACACCAAGGTTTTACAAGATACTCCCAATTCAATTAGTGAGAGCTTCGGTGGACTCGAACCTCAAGATCAAAACAAATGTTTGCCTAAGCTCACATTGTAAGTTAACTCTTGCTACATTCACTGCAGGAGAATAACTAGGGGGCTAATTCCACACATTTTACTTGCAGATTCAGCGCAAGTTACAAACTGCTTAATAATAATGAAATAAAACAAGCATTTGGTGCATACTTAAATAATCAAAACATTAAAACATAAAAAAAACCCGAGAAATACCGTGTTATTGTTTCATCGATGCACAATTCCAGACGGCCTGTAGAAGCTGGCAAAAAATGGGACCAAGAATGTGTTACCCTACCTCGAGGCTTGATTTGTAAAATTACATATATATAGTACCAGGCCACAGCTACGGAGTAGAGCTTTCGTAGTTTCGTGTCGTGTATATCTCGATAAACGAAAGCAGCAAATACCACTCCAGAGCAGAGAATGATGCTGATAATGATCCTCAGACAACCAACATCCTCCCCCTTCCAAAGAAATCTACAGCAACTCCAGGATAGAAGAGTTTTACAGACAGCAAGCGAAATCACAAAAAATAGTCGGGGGTCTTCCGTGTGGTGTCGGGCTCAATTTGCCGAGGAGCAGGGTCAAACTGGAGGAAATTTTGCTCCATGTTCTCTCCAATTTCAAGAATAGCGGCCATATTTCCACAGCGGTAACAGTAGTTGGGAGCACTAAAAACCGTCACTACATTTTTATCCTGTAAAGTTGCAATAAAATTAATTGATTTGTAATGAACTACTACGCAACAATCTGCAGCTGAATCATAATGTCATTCCAATTTCAATCCCGTTTAGGTGTCATAAAGGTATGACTCAGTTGCGATTTGGGTCAGTGGATAAGGTTCAGGTTAAAGGTCAATGGATTTTAAGTTGGGTCATTCAGGATTGTGCTTGATAAGGTTTTGTTAATTTCAAGTAGATAGACTGATAAATTTCAAAGTAGCCATTTTAGAGTAATTTCAGATCAATTATTTCTGGGTCGAGTGAGCTGGGACGTTTTTACTTGGTCTTAACCAGTTCGAGTCAATTTTGCCTCATCCAAACTCAAGTATAAAGGGGAAGATCAACATCATGATGTAAAATTGGACAAACCTGGCACCAATTGAAACCTTCCATTACAAGCTGATGGGCCCTAGAGATGAGAGTAAGCCCATTGGTGTGGTTGAAGCTGGCGGCTATATCCTGCCCAAAAGTGTAGCCAGCTCCACGAGGTGAAATTCCCCAGCCACACCGATCATCAGGATCAGACCACAACAGGTCACACATGGGTCCTTCATGAGGAACCTGATAATGACAGCAACCGTAATTCATAAGTTAAGAGAGTTTGCAAATTGCAACAAAGACAGCACCAAACCTCTGATATTGAGACCGGGATTTCCAACAGATATGAATGCAATACTACATCTCATATCACTCTTAAAATTAATAACAAAAGCAGCTGCTACATTTAAAGGTACCTCTTGTATACGATCCAAGGCTCGAATGTTGTCCAAAGTATCTAGAGATGGCGAGAGGCCTCCATGCAAACAGAAAATCTATCATGCAAAAAAAGGAAAAAAAAATTACTCTCATCCATCACAAAATAATTACGACAAAGCTACCAAAAGTCATCTAAATCTTAAACTCTGACCTGACTCTCAATAAGAGCTGTGAGAGGTAGATAATCAAAAAGATCAGTAAAATGCTTCCAGACATTCGCATTTCCGTATTTCCTTAGGCATTCATCATAGAAGCCGTACCTAAAAGGTCAATCACAAAGCTATTAGATGCTGATAGTGGGTAGACAAACGATTATCACGCTTAGGATATATTGGGATAACGAGAGACTTTTAATTTGTATCTGGACTCCAAAGTCCTTTCGAAGACACAAAATCTCAGCCAAAAATCGTAAAAGTTCATACGCATTAAAATACAAACAACTTCATCATCTAAAACCAGGTTAAAAACCAATTTTTTTGGTCTACAGGGTTCGCAGCAGCCACATACATAAATATGGGATTTGGGAAGGCCACTCAAAAGAAGCAGAACAATTATAAATGTATAGATAAATAGACCAAACTTCAGTGTACCATAATGAATGAAATAATTAAAAAAGCCATATAAAAAGAGTGAGATATCTCTCATAAGCACAAGAGCCCTACACTTGAGTTATTTGCCGGCTTTCATGATTTCCACGGAGGATTGTAATCCTGTCCCTGTAGCGAACCTTCAGGGCCACCAGAAGAGTGACAGTCTCGACGGAATAGTATCCACGATCTGAGAAGTCAAATGACAAGAAGCATGAGTCGGTAGCAGAAGCACTAAAAATTCTTCACCTACTGCTGTCTATATCAATTTCCGACAAAGCCGATCTAACCCAAGGCAGAAACAGCTGGAGAATAGCATCTAATTTTCCCGATGTCTTTTAGAAAAAATGTCACAACAAAAATGTTGGAAGGCATCGCCTGAGGGTTAGGGTTTCAATCCCCAGTTCTGACAACTCAAAACCTTTCCCAAAGACCTCCACCATACAGGAAATATTGTGTCACAACAGTTATGTATTAAAATTCAGGATTTGGAGGAGGATGGAGGCGTCTAGACAAAACTCAGTAGATGAGGAGATAAACATGGAGAGGGAACATGTCAATGGGAGGAAATGGAAAGGTGGACCCGGAGTTGCAGCAAAAGAGAGAAAAGAGAAGCATGGAGATTGGGGTGTGAGACAAGACAAGAACAAAAGACCCAATATAATCAGAGTATCAGACAGTGGGCGTGAATGCGTGATGTGAGGTTATTGGTCAATAATTGCTGATGCAGATCGTAAATAGAGGTCTTAAACAATCAAGCAATGTCACATGCTCACTGTGGAACTACTCATGGAATTTGCGGAGTTTGAATGTTTGATTATACTTTGATACCCAAAAAACGACACAAGAGTTAGGTCAGCAAAAGAATATAATCAATCTGAAAGCTGAACGACCAACACATTCTCAACCCTGTCCTAGTTTTAACATGCCCAGTTCACAACCATCAAATGAACGGCTTAAACAAGTTCGAGTAATGTTCAACGCATCAAATTCAAAGAGGTCACATCAGTCACATATTCAAATCCATACAAACTATTTCAATCGCTTTATTCAGTCTTTCCTCAAAAACTCTGAACACAGACCCAAAAACATTCTTCCTCTTTTTCATCCTTCAACTCACAATTTCCCACTTAAGCTACAACCTGGACTACACATGGTCCCACTACCTTCTGCTCTCAACACGTCAAGTATATCATAAAAAAAACAATTGTGAAAATCATTTTTAAGAGATGACGTGTCAATATGGGAGGTAATGAGACAGGAGATGTGACACAAAATGGGAAAAACGACAAAAGTTCCGCACTCATAATTCATAGTCCCGCTGCAACCCCCCATTGAACTAATTCTCTTAACAACTTCAGCATGGTATTTCTTCTCTTTTTCAACACCAAATCACCCCATTGAACAACCTACTATCACCTCAAATGCTACCCTAATTTAAAAACAAATCATACTCCATCCTATCAAAACTTATGATACCCCCTAATATTGTTATGTGTGAGGGTATTATCCCGATTGAACAACTAAAATGGATCATATCAACTTATTTACCAAACAAAATCTATTTCATATCAACATTTTCAAACATAAACAACACTTCCTCCGCTCCAAATGATTTTGTATACATATTCCATTTTGAGCAGTTTCAATTGATGGTATACATATTCCAATTTGAACCTCCAATTGATTGTATACAATTATATTTTGAGACAAAATTTAGTCGTACGTTGACCAAAATATGCTTACTTTGTTCTCACCGATAACCCCAATTTTTTTTAAAGCAAAGGGTAAAATGATAAATTTAACAATGAAAAGCATGTTTCTCCCATGTTCATATTTGTGCAAAAAGTAAACATGTACGACCATTTGGAACGGAGAAAGTATATACAAACACAAAGTCTAAAAAAGACGGCCTTCTACCATGAATTGTTAACACCATTTTTTTGCCTCTCTAACTACCTACACGATATCCCATCGGTAATTGCAGGTCATACAATCCAATCCAAATCTAAAACACTGTCTTCCACAGCTCCACAAGACTTATTCGCCCAATTCTACCATCTAAAACAACAACGCATATTTATTACACCTTCATTTGTCGCAATTCTTACAATCAGAAAGTAAAACAGTCTTCCACGGGACTCATTCACCCAATCCTACCATCCAAAACAACAACGCCTATTTAATACACTTTCATTTATGGCAGCTCTTACCAATCAGAACGTATACGATCTTTCACAAGACTTATTCACCCAATTCAAGCATCCAAAACACAATTCCATTCTTCCACGAGACTTATTCACCTAATTCTAACATCCAACACAACACAACAACAACAACAAAAAAAACATGATTTAATATGCCTTCATTTATCGCAATTCTTACAATCATATACCAAAACACGGTCTTCCACGACACTTATCCACCCAATTCTAACATCCACCACCACCACCACCACAACAACAACAACAACAAAAACAAAAAAACATGATTTAATACGACTTCATTTATCGCAATTCTTACAATCATATACCAAAACACGGTCTTCCACGACACTTATTCACCCAATTCTAACATCCACAACAACAGCAAAAACAACAACAACAAAAACAAAAAACATGAATTAATACGCCTTCATTTATCGCAATTCTTACAATCAGAAACATATAACAGGGTCTTCCACGACACTTATCCACCCGAATTCAAATCATTCAACAACGACAAAAATGAAGAAGACAGACCTACATAATCACCCATGAAGAGGTAATTAGTATCAGGAGCATTGCCACCGATACGAAAAAGCTCAATAAGATCATAAAATTGGCCATGAATGTCGCCGCACACGGTCACGGGACACTTCACCGGTTGCACATTCCACTCCTCCACCAACACCGCCCTCGCTTCTTCACACAATTTCTTCACCTCTCCTTCCGTCAACGCTTTGCACTCCCTCAATTTCTCTATTTGCCCATCTATTTCTCCGTATGCCGTCATCCTTTTCGTTTTCTCTTCTTTCTTTCTTCCTTAATTTGATCAATTTACGATCGATTCCAAAAGCTAGGGTTAGGGTTTTGATTTGGGGTTAATTGTTTCAAAATTGGTGTGATTTTTTATCAATTGATGATGTTTAGGGCTTGATTATTAGGATTTTTGGGGATAATTGTGATGAATTTCATCCATTGATTGGAAATTTTTAGGGATTTTTTTCTCTCTCTAGAAATGATTGAAAAAAATTGGGGATTTTGTTAGAGAGAGATGAAATGAAATTGAGATGCTGGTGAAATGAGGGGAGAAGGGTATTTTGGCATTGTGTGGAGTAAGTTCTATAAATGACGGTTTATCGTTGAAATATGTGTTTTATGGATTCTATAGTGTGAGCGAGCTGATCTTTAGTATAAAAATGGTTACGAGTATATTTTAATCGATACCATTAAATAATGATCACAAGATTCACAACCAGCATAAATATAATCATATTTTACGTATATTAAAAAACTAGTTTAGCGATAAGAAAGTGTAAGACTATGACTTTAGGTTAATCTTGAGTGGGTGGAGGAAGTCAAAATGGAAAGGGCGTCTTGTCCATAAGTCTCACTTAAAATAAGGTCATTTTCGTCGTAAGTTTACGATATAAATATGTTACCAATATTTAACCCAAAATATTGTAGCGAGTTTTACAACTCTTGTTGTTAAATAGAAGTAATAGGGTAACATTTTAGTACAAATCGATAACATATTTTCATTGTAACTTTACGATGAATGTGACCGGTCGTAAGTTGCCTTTATTGACAAGTGGGTTGTTTGTTTGTTTTCGCGGGCACTTCTGATTTTTTTTCTAGTTGTTGTACGGAGTAGTTTTTATATTCCCTCCAACTTGATTGCTAGTGCTTCAAATTTGAGTGAAGCGCGTACAAAGTATGTTTAGCGCGTAGCGGAATTGAAATAATATCTTGCGAAATAAGTACGATATTTTCAAAGTAAAAAATGAGTTATATTTCATATATCTTCAATTTTATTACGCTTTTACTGTTTTTTCCAGCTATATATAAGCTCGTTTCAGTTCAGCTCAGCTCTAATAAGTTCAACTCAGCTCTAATAAGTTCAGCTCAGCTTTAATAAATTCAGCTCGGCTCCTATAAGTTCAGCTCAGCACCATTATTTTCATATCTTTATGTAATTACTATTATCATATTTTTTAAATATTTCTTATAATAATAATAATAATAATAATAATAATAGTAATATTTCTTGTAAACTGTTTTCATCGTCTAATAAAGTTTGCATATAATAATAATTAGGAAAAATTCACATGAATAATACCAACTGACACCCATCTTCCAATAATAATACGAACTCAACTTAATCCCAAAAT
>JAUEKU010178645.1:0-10512 GCA_032274805.1 Gypsophila paniculata | reverse complement strand
ATTGGCGTCGGTTGGAACCGACGCTATATGTCAACATACAAAAGGCGACCATTACATTGACGTCGGCAGCCAACCGATGCCAAAAGTACGCTATAACCGACGCCAATGACACTTTCTGTACTAGTGGCAAAATATTTTTTTAATTGGCCCAAAACACTATTTTTTCTTTTTTTTTTACCACCATTTGGCCAAAAGATTCTTATATTTAATAGCATGTTTCATTTTTTCCTCTTTTACTGGAAAAATTAATTAAATTAGCAAATTTTCGGTTGTTATTGTTGGAAGCAGTTCTTAAAAAATCGAGTTTGTTGTTGAGTAAAGTGACGATGATGTGTCGAAAAACAAACCCATTTTCAGTTTGACCATTATGATTGCTCTAATATGTTTAATTGCGACATGATATTAATTAGTTATCTTATACGGCGATACATTTTCATGATAAAATTTTTCTTAGACAAAAAAATCTTTTCTAAACAACATATTTTATTTATCTTTTCTCTTTGTCCTTGGCAAAAAAGAAAACGACAATATACATTTTTTTTTTTTTTTTTTCAAATACGGTTGTATGAAAACTAGTAAAGTGACCTATCGGGATTATCTTAACATCGTCTTTATTGAACTTATACGGAGTACTAATAATTAACTTATCAATCATAATATTAAAAAAATAAAAAAAAAAGTTAATCAATCATACATTCATACTTCTAATACGGAGTTGGTTGTATATCTCTCTGTCTGTTGTTTCTCGAATATCTTCTCATCCAATCTCTGCGCTTCTTTTCATCAACCCGTAAACTTCTCTCTCTCACCTCTCACCTCTCACCTCTCACAGGTGCATCCTTTCTGGCCTTCTCTTGTCTAATTTTTAGACCGTTTGTCTCGGTCATTTGTTTGCTTTTTTATTTTGGGAATCGATGCAAACTGATAGTTTCCTTGAAAAGTATATAATTTGACCCATGAAAGTCGATGAAGTGGAAAGTTGTCGACTTAACTAATGATTCTAGATGATAAATGGATCAAATTTATGTTTGTGGACGTAAAATACCGATATTCGAGATAGAAAGGTAAATAAATGACCGAATTAGAAGGAGTATGTTAAACCATGATTTTCTATTATTGTCAAATTTGATTGTTAATTTTATGGTAAGATATGTTTATTTTTTTTCTTTGGGCAGATTAACATCATATAAGAGGAAATAATGGCAGAAGTAATTACTAGATTGTTATATGAAAATGGGATGAAATCTGAGCGTGACGATGTCCTAAGTGCAATCGTTCCGTTGTTGAAGTTATTGAGCTTAACCATGATCGGATTAATGCTCTCGCGATATGAGATGATCCCGAGAGCGACATTTAAGCTGCTCAGCAAGCTTGTTTTTGCGTTGTTCTTACCATGCTTGATCTTTACTCATTTGGGTCAGTCCATGACGCTTGAGAATTTCATTCAGTGGTGGTTTATTCCGGTTAATGTGGTTCTTAGCACATTAATCGGGTGTTTGTTGGGATTCTTGGTGGTTCTTATTTGTCGACCGCCTCCACAGTTCAACAGATTTACTATTATCATGACGGGGTTTGGGAATACTGGTAATTTGCCTCTTGCGATAGTAAGTTCTATCTGTCATAGTGCTGATAATCCCTTTGGATCGGATTGTCATCGGAAAGGAGTGGCATATGTCTCGTTTGCGCAGTGGGTTGCTGTGATTCTTGTGTATACTTTGGTTTATCATATGATGGAGCCTCCATTGGAGTACTATGAAATTGTTCAGGAAGAGACAGAAACCGAGGTACAGCAAACTGACGATGTTAGTGCACCTCTTCTGGTGGATGCGGAATGGCCTGGTATTGGGGACAAAGAGGATGAACACTCTAAAAAGCCTTTCATAGCAAGGGTGTTCAATAGCCTCTCGAGTCTGTCCAATTTACCTGAATTTGATCCCAAAGAAGGCGCTTTAACAAGAGGTGATAGTCCTCTTTCAGTGACATGCTTTGCTGCTCCGAGGGTAGTAAGAAAGATGCGGGTTGTAGCTGAGCGGACTCCTATTCAGCATATACTTCAACCTCCAACTATCGCGTCATTATTAGCCATACTTATCGGGATTGTACCTCATTTTAAAGGGTTTGTCTTTGGATATGATGCCCCAGTGTCTTTCATCACTGATAGTTTGGATATCTTGGCTGGTGCAACGATCCCTGCTGTGATGCTTATTCTTGGAGGTATGCTTGCCGAGGGACCTAATGAGTCAACACTAGGGCGTCGAACTACCATTGGTATTATCGTGGCAAGGCTCCTGGTTCTTCCTATTGTTGGGATCGGTATAGTTGCACTGGCTGATAAACTAAATATTACTGTTGGGGGAGATCAGATGTTCCTATTTGTGCTCTTCTTGCAATACATAACTCCGAGTGCCATCCTTCTAGGAGCAATCGCTAGCTTGAGAGGCTATGCTGTTAGTGAAGCCTCAGCACTTTTGTTTTGGCAGCACGTATTGGCTCTTGGCTCTCTTTCTCTGTATATTGTGATCTACTTTAAGCTGTTGTCCTTCAATTAGGTAAACATTTTATGCACGTCATCTCAAGACGTTATACAAAATCGAATATTGGAATTGCTTGCGAGCAATTACTGTTATGGTTGTTGATCACAATGCTCGACAACAAGTCTGCAAAATATGTAGTCCGTCATTGATTTTCAACACATAGCGCAATCTAGGTACATACTGCTATGTGCATTTCCGATTCCTCTTTTGATTTTCATTAATCTTTTGCTTGTCAATTAATATCATTGAGGAGGCCTATTATGTTATTTGGTTCAGTGAAGAATTGTGTTTGGCGTGTGTCAAGATTATTATTGTATGTAAATGTCGTGATGACATTTTTCGAGAGAAGTTTAAATATGAAACTTCCGCTGAAAATTGTATTATAACTAAACCTATTGAGAATGAGAAAAGTCCAGGAGGCAAATAAGTAGATAACAGTGAATTTCAATAATTGATCCGATACTTGAAGCAATTGGTTTGTATAGATTACATTACATAGTATGTGACGTCTATCACAATCTCGCAAAATTATACGGAGACTGAATACAACAGCAACAACAATGGATTTTCCATCTTCTTGCAGTGAGCTCACACATTCAGAAATCGTGTAAAAATGTCAAATATAGTTGATAAACAGAGATTAAGAAAAAAGTAAAAATTAGAAGCACCCCCCAAGTTACTGCTGCTGTTCCACTTTCCTGAGCAGGTCTAACAATGAAGTCGCTTTCCTCTTCGCTCTTTCAGTACCACTCTTGATCATTTCTGTCAAGGGGACGGCGGCACCAAGCGTACTTAAACAAGAAAGATTCTCCAAGTCTCTTTTACACAATGCAAGAAGAATAGCAGCTGCATTTTCCTTGTTTCTCGGCAAACCTGATCTCAGCAAATGAATTAGAACAGGTATTGTATTGGCCTTAACAATGGTCACCTTGGCCTCTTGGTGACTGGCCAACACAGAAAGTATAGTCAAAGCCTCGTCAACCATAGTCCCACTAGAATCTGTAAGCATCTTCATCAATGCCGAAATAATTCCGGCTCTCACAGCCCTTCCTTTGTTACCTTGATATATACACAAGTTAAAAAGGGCAGTGGCTGCGTCTTTCTTTCCTCTTGGGCTTCCACTTTCTAGAAGCTCCACCAACGCCGCAATGGCCCCTGAGGCACCGATTATTATTTTGTTTTCATCCGCAAGCGAGAGGCTAAATAAGGTTGCCGCCGCATTTTCCCGAGCTTCCATGCTTCCATTTCGTAAAACTTGAACAATGGATGGGATTGCTCCTGCTAGCATTATTAGCTCTTTGTTATTTTCGTATATCGAGAGGTTGAGGATGGAAGTAACCGCGTTCTCCTGGATGATTATGTCATCAGATGTTAAGAGGCCGACTAAAAATGGGATAGCTCCGGCTTCAGCGATTAATATCCTGTTGTCTGTACTTCTTTTGGATAGGGAACGGATTTCTGTCACTCCAGCTAGGCGATCCTCGACTGATCTACTTGACAGTTTACGAACAAGGGACTGGATTGTTTCTATATCCCCACTAACATCAAGGAAAGATCCATCACTTTTCTTAATCTTGCCAGTCAGTAGAGCTGTTGGCTGCTCAACATTGTTCTTAGCACACCATTGAAAGATTAGGCTCCTTAAGACATAGTTGGGTGTCAGCGTGAAGTTTTGAAGCTTTTGTTGGGTTTTTGGACAGGTTACATTGCCAGAATCAATCCATCTTTGTATGTACGATCGTTCATAGGTCTACAAGTAATAACCATGGTGAGGCAGGTAGGCACAGCAGAAAAATCTCATGGGATGATAATTTAATAAGAATGATGAGATGTGCTAACAGGTTCGAAAAACGAACAGGATTTACTATTAACTTTAACTAGCACTATTGTAGAATTCCTCTTGTCACAAATTAGCATGATGTTATGCTACTCAAACTCGATTGAAGCGATAGATGTTAGTGCGCATCAAAGTGTTGGAAGCGACAACATTTTAAATTTTATGTTTTTGTGAAACGAAGAGCAGTATCGTGTTGTGTCTGAAGAAATGCCATGTGGGCGTGGTATAAATAGAATAAAAAGTTTTCAAAAACATCCATGACATAAGGAGTATTAAGTTTGTTAGCCAACCAAACTTCGGAATCGACTACTCTCAAATGACAAATTGAATACAAAATAGGGACTAAGGTTGACATGTCAAAAAAAATAGTCTGATATAGTACCTGTCCAGTAGCCACGATGACCGGATCTCTCATAATCTCCAGTGAAATAGGACACAAGTAATCTTCAGGGATAGCGACAATGTCAGATTTCTTGCTCTCTTCTGAATTTTCTTTCGACAAATTTTCCGTCCTAACCTCTTGAACATCAACTTTAACATCTTCTGCACGAACTGCTGAGGGAAATATCCTCATTTCTGCTTTATCAAGGCATTCACTTCTGGAAAATTTACCATTGGGGACATGTTTGACCTTCAACTTAACTCCATGATCAATATTACCAGAATTTCCTATATGTAAACTCCCAATCGCTTTGCTTACAGATTGTAGCAAATCGAGCTCATTAAGTAGAGGCTGAGATGTGACGCGACTTATTTTGCTAGCATTGACAGGACCGTGTTTTTCAGTAGCTCTTTTCAGCTGCGTTCTCACCAACTCAACCTGATGAACAACGTCAGGTTATTCCAGAGACATTTATTCCTGATGAGATGATTGCAGGGAACATTAAGGAGTCATACCTGCTCTTGGACCTCCTCCGAGACACCTAACTGTTCATATGGAATGTTTCCCAATGCTTTCTCCAGTTTCCACGTGACACATTGAAACTGAAACGCTACTCTCTTAGAAGCGCCGTCCTACGTACACAAATCTCATGGTCAAGGAAGCACCAGTACGCTTTGATTGATTTCAACACTTACATTTAATTATAAGACAAACTGCTGAGGATTCTAATAGAATGAAAACAAAGTATCACGCATCTACTTCAGAAACTTATTTGGAATTTAAAAACAATACATTGAGTAACATTGCAGCATCAATAGTGAGCACAATAACACTAGCAATTTATGGTAGCCTAACATAAGGGGCAGAACATATAATGTAGCAAATTTCCACAGGTTCTTTTCGAAGGGTCATATAAATCAAATATGTTGTAACGGTTATATACTGGCGAAATATTAGCTTTATTGATTGACGAGTACTATCTTGTATCAAAGTCAAAAGAGAACGTTATAAATGGGATGGCATCCAGGGAGTATCAAGTCTCACAAGGCTTCAGCCATAAGCTTTTGGTTCGCTAGAACAAGCAAGGACTAACATGTTCGAGTTCCAATCCAAGGAGGCCAATCGCTATGTCAAAGAGGTGGGTGACACTAATTAAGGAAGTAGAAAGGGTATACTCAAATGAATCGTCCCAATAATAGTTCTCGTAAATTAATGGTAGATGCACTTTCATACATTACACTTGACACAAAATAATTGTGGGGGTTCGAGTTGCAGCTAGAGAAAATCAATTACTCCCTCGAGTCCAACCAACTTTATCAGTTTCCTAATTCACGGATTTCTTATCACTTCTTTTTTAAGTAAGTGTTTGTACTCTGTTCTAAAGTTTGAGAATTTTTAGGTGCACTGAGAGATGATCCTTCATACCTAATGAGACACCTTCATTCAATTTATTTATTACACCCTTATATTCATCTAATTCTTTACATTTTTCATTATGAAAACATTTCTATTTTGGATAAGTTTTTTAAACACAAAATATCATATTTACCCTTTACATTTTCCATATCCCAATAAAATGCTTGAAAAAGGAGAGCCTCTTTAGTAATTTTGATGAAAATACACCATGTACCTTAATACTTGTGCAAAATCAAATGCAAAGAAACACATGAATACGGGGGTAGATTATTTATGAAAAATTAGGCCTCACTTCAAAAATTTAAGAATTCTCATTGGTTAAGATGGAGGGCGATGACATGGTCCTAACGGTAGCCCTAAGAATTTTTTACTAAAGTTATAAAGGCTACACCACCTAATTGCATAACCTCTATCAAGTCAAAAGCAAATGACAAGAAGTAACATGTTTGAACGAGAAGTACAATAAGTGGACATAAATACTACTGCTGTTTAGAAACTGGTAACAATTAATCAATGAAAAAAAACAATAAAATGTACAGTAAATACATCTGAACTTACTTCATTGGGATCAAAGCTAGAGGCAGCCAAAAGTAACCTTTTAGCATCCTGAAGAGCAGCCAAAAGATCAAAGAAACAGGAACCAGCGCCACAAGACGACGACGACGACGACGAAGACGAGGACGGAGACGACGACGGAGAAGAAGGAAAACCCGAGGAATCCAACGGCTGAGAATCACCGTTGCATTCCCGGGTTTCCTCAACTAAGTGGGACAAGAGAGAAATCCGACGGCCAAGATCCGTGCAATCTTTTCTAAACAAATGATTGAACCCGCCATTTGAAGAGATCTTTACGATGTCGTCTATGACAAGGTGGAGGTTGGCCGTGAGCTCGTCGCCGGCGCCGCCGTCTACGGCGGTTGTGTGCGGCGGAAGAGGCGGTGGTGGTGGTGGTGGAGGAAGAATATTCATTAGCAATGAAGATGAGGAGTGGAGGAGGATGTGGGAGGAGAGATAGAAGTGAAGAGAGTGTGGCACATGGTGGGGCCCAAGTAGACAGGAAGAAGAGAAGACTACAGTTTAAGTTTGTTATATTACGAGTTAGGACTTGTGAGGGAGAGAGTACAAACCGAGATTCTTGAGGTGGTACGTATTTTTGAAGCCAGTATTCAATGGTATCTTCTTTTCCTTCTTTTGACAAAAATTATGACTACGCTTATTAATTAGTTTTGATGATAATTAGTTTAGGCCCCGTGCAAATGTACGGGTTTTTAAATGAGTAATGTTTTAGTAATAATGATAATTTTTGGGGGAAAAAGTCTTAAAAAAGACCGTCTAATATGATAAACGGGTTTTCTAATGTATAAAATGTGACCATATTTTGATTGATCGTGACCATAATTGAGTATAATGTGACCATTATTAAGATATATAAAAGTGATCACATTTTAGTTAATAATTGTTACGATCAGCGTAAATGTGGTCACATTTTATGCATCAATAAACTCATCTTTCACTTTGTTAATGATAGACCGTCTTTTATAAGACTTACTCTTTTTGTGTAATGAGATACTGAATTATGTTAGTGTCTTTGATAGACATTTGATATAAGTATATATTTTTTCAAATTTGATGTAGGTAATATTAGAATTTAATTTCAATTAACAAAAGTAGATACTTTGTAATTTGATACTCTTTCATTAAGAATAATCAAATTAAAAAAGTTAAGTGAGGGTCTGTTTTTTTAGTGGGCTGAGTTCATGAGGCTTTAATTAACCCAAACATTTAGGCGGGAAAATTTTTAATGAGAGCTTGACATGTGTGATATTCTTCTTTAGTGGTTTCTCATTTCGTATATTAGGAAGAAGTCAAGAAGAGTTGCTTATGATCTGAGTTATATGGAGTTTTTGTGTGAGGGAGAAAAGGGAACAAATCTAAGAATGTGTAAAAACGCAATTACTAGAGGTATTTTGAATTTTTATTCGTTTTCTAATACTCGTATATAGATAAAATAATACTCCATATAACATAAACACTAGATCATTATGGTTTAATTGATAGCATACTTTAAAGTTGATGTGGGAGCTCATGGGTTGAATTTCTTTATCGCCCAGCAATCTATATGTTAAAACCTAGCACGATGCCACTTTCCTACAAATCTTTGTTAAGTAGAGCACAATATAGTATTTATCTTCTGAAATTAACAAGATAAAATGACAAAAACTACGGTGTTTTCAATACTTTTCATTTTTTTTAACTTACGTAATAGCTTAACACGCCATGCGACATAAGATTTTAGAGCTTTGTTTTTCTTTCCAAACCTATGTGGACACCATTTCTCTAAATAACTTTATTCCAACCCATAACACTAAATATTTTCTTTTAAACACCATCTTACCAAAATATTCTATCAAATTGAAAGTATATATCAAAGCTTGAGATAACTCCATTGATTCATTTCATTTCCTACATTTCCCTTTAACACATACGTCGGAGATACAAACTGTAACATTTATGTCTATAATTTTATATAAAAAAAATAATATTCGTATCGCAGTCATAAACAAAAATTAAATAAGATCCCGCGTGACCATATTTGCATACTACTCCCTTTTTTCATAGGAATTGTTACATATTTTAATTTTGCATATTCATGGAATTGCCCCATTTATATTTCAAGCACGTTGTGTGTGTGGCTCATAATCAATATTGAAATGGCGAAACCTACCAACCCTACATTTCTTAGTTTGTGTGTCAAAAGCAAATGTAACAATTTTCATGAAAGGAGGGAGTATTATATAGGTATACTGAGAGGAATTCCAAAAATTCTCAAGATTGTTGAATTGTTTTAAAAACAAGTGGAGAAATGCAATGAATGTATAGATTATTCCTTCGTATAATTATCCTCAAACGGAACTACTCCCTCCGATCCATCCGGTTCTTAACATTTACTTTTTGGCACTATTCACACCTAGTGAGAATCTTCAATATTCTCGACAATCTATAAGATAAAATATAGTCATGTGGGATCTTGTTTGATTCGTCTTTGTGAGTACATTAATAATATCAAATTTTTATAATTTTTATTAATGCAAAATAAAAGATATCGGAGGTGTAAAATGTGTCTCGACAAATGTGAAAAAGTAAACGTTAAGAATTGGGTGGATCGGAGGGAGTAACCATTATAAGAGATCTTAAAACGATTCCAACATCGATATATACGGAGTAATAATTATCACGAATATATTTTAGTCGCAATTTATTCATCGTAAACACTCATGCGACGTCGTTTGGCACACTCAAATTTTTAGGTCATTAAATTTTTTTCAACTTTATTATCCTATAAATAACTCACAATATTTCTGCATTTTATTTTCTCTCCCTCATTTTCTCCACCCAAATTTAATTCCCACACGCTACAATTAATTTTTTTTTTCCCCAGGTATTTATTTTTTAAATTTAATTATTTTTTTGGGTTTTTTTTTTTGTGTAATTAATCAATTTAAAGTTTCATACCTAAATTATTATTATTATTATTATTTTATATTATAGATCTGATAAAAGGTGTGGGAAAATTCATGAAAGTTTTGATCTTTTTCATGTTTTTGTTAGATCTAATTAATTCCCAGCTAAAAAAGACAAAATAATTATGTTTTTATTGTAAAAATTTGATGAAAAAAGCTCCAAAAATTGAAAAATTATTACCCCGTATGTTTTTGTTTGGTTATGTTAAAAAGTTGATTACTTTGATTATTGTTTTTTTTTTTTAATTTAATATATTTAGATTTTTTTGTAATTTTTGATGAAATTTTTTCCAAAAATTAAATCTTTTTATAATTTTTTTTTTTTGTTAATAAGTTGCTTGCTTTGATATTATTTCATGCAAATATTGTGATTTATGTGTTGAACTTTTTTTTTTTTTTGCAATTTTTTGGTAAAAAAATCTTTAAATATTGATTTTTTCAAATGTGTTTTTTGTCATGTTAAAAAGTTGATTACTTTGATTATTATTGTTTGATGTAAATATTGAGATTTATTTATTAGATTTTTTTAGTGAATTTTTTCCAAAAAATTGCAAGATTTTTTTAGGTTTTTATCATGTAAAAAAAAGTTAATTACTTGGAGTATTATTTATTTGATATAAATATTGAGATTTATTTATTAATTAATTTTGTTGCTTTTTTTTTTGTGTATAAACAGGTAAATTTCCAGGGAATTTGAAAAAAAAAATATCAATTTTTTTTGTCAAAAAAAAAGAAAAAAAAAAAGATGAATAGGTGGGAAATTCAGCAAAACACCAAATCAGTTGGAGGATGTGAAGAAATCAGAAACCCGGTTCCGGTTTC
>JAUEKU010178635.1:0-10513 GCA_032274805.1 Gypsophila paniculata | reverse complement strand
CAATTGTGAAGATTCTCTAGCTAAATGAATAGTGTCAAAAAGTGTTTGGATGCAATTGGAATTGAATGGAGGGAGTAACTCGCTAGTATGTTGACTCAAATTACATCTTTTTTTACCACCATGCTCACATGATATTACTCTGTACTGTACATTATTTACTCATATATATACAAGAATGTACAGATCATGTAGATACTGCCTTTTTATATTATACTAATTAAAATGAAATGATACTAATCAAAATGAAATAATACAAAAACTCAATATCATCCGATACTGTTTACTCCGTATAATATATACAGAGTACTAATCTCATAGTACGTTTATAGTATGATCTCTCACACAAAACTTATCGGTTCAATAAAAGTAGCTACGATGTCAACTGAAATGATACAAAAAAGCCGCCAAATAAATTTAGGCTCATTTTAATTAAAATATCTAAAACGTAACAAGGTAGCAAGGGAAAAAAAATTACTGGACGTTACTTGTTATCGTGAGACCGTCTCATACAAGTATTCGTGAGTACTTATCGTGAGATCGTCTCATATAAGTATTTGTGAGTACACAATACAATCACTACATTAGACTCATTGTTTTGGGCCTCACAAGAAAAATGACAGCATATTCTCATTATTTGGCCAAATCCTGCAATTGACGAAAACAAGCAGGTTAAAATATATTTTACCGCAACAATTAGTAACTCCAAAAAACATCGAAAGTCGATAAAAGGATTGAAAGTCGAGTTAGAAAATAAGGCTAAGGCCTCAAGGGGGTGAAAAAGGCGAGAAAACTAAAGTGACAGGGCTTATTCTGTGATTCTACTTCAGCAAAAGTAGGAATAATTTTTTCAGAGTTGAAGAGGGATGACGACCCATGCTATCCCCTCGCTCCACTACTGCTGCCCGTAACACTATTTTTATGCGATTTTTATCTCAACAACATATCACAAAACTGACCCAACTCGATTAACCTCGATTGATTAGCTTGACCATGCTTGCTAAGGTCTTTGTTACGCTATTCAAGGCAAAAGTCGGACACATGTATGAAACAGTGTCTAACAAAGAGGAAAAAACCTAACAAAGAGGAAAAAACACCAATATTTGGCTATAAAGAAGTCCCGTAGTGTGTACAGACGACACGCGACACACGAGCAAAGTATAATGATCATCATAGCATCAAAGATAAAGGGTCCATGTCGCTGCACAAGAGTCGACAACATTTTATCAGAAAGCCTATGACAGTGGATCACACAGGTCACATTAACAATGAAAATGAAAATGAAAAGAGGAAATCGTCTTCAAAAAATGGAAGTGGACTCCGAAGACCCCTATACATGAGCACTAATGTAGTATTACGACAACAGCACTAACAACATTATCCCAACGTCAATGCCTTCAAGGCTGGACAAATTACGCAGCCTTACACGTGTGTTCTTAACATAGAGAGGTCGCCTCCTAATGACCCTGTTGAAATTGCATTGCACTGTATCATACTCGTATTATAACATGAAAATCAGTAACAAAGTTATGAGGTACTTACTTAATCTTCGTCACTTCCGCCATCTGCCTTCTTCTTCTTAAAGCGGGTCGTACCGCCCTTCTTGCTGATAGGAAGTTTCATAGCCGCAAACGGAGTGTCCACGTTAATATTCCCTTTCATGGTATAACCAGTGCCTCTCCCCCTGATCATATCCCACAGGGCGGAACCAAAATCTTTGGGCCTGAACGAGATTGGAAGATCAATGTATGTGACGCCCTTTTTCTCGATATTAGCAGTTTTTTGAAGTTCAGTTCCTCCGATGCTCACGTCGCCAAGCCAAACTTCATAGTCCAGAGCTTTAAGACCCAAGTCAAAATCATTCATGTTCTCCAATTTGAGATGAAGTGTTGCAATCGTTTGCTCAACAGAAAACTTCTCGAATCGTATCTTTTCGACATCAATGTCAGGCTTGTAGGGTATTGGGATCTCACCGGTTTTCTGAAGGGGTATAGTGATCCTACCAATAATTGGAACATCGACAATAAGATCAACCTTAACTCTATAAGGAATGATGCTCCCCGGTTTAATATCCTGATAAGTTTTCTTTATGTCATCGTATATCAAAGTAACCGGGATTTTGACAGTTTCTGAGCCGTGGGCATGAATTGTTCCAGCATCGGGGATCAATCCAGAAACAAGTTTCCTTCCATCGCTCTCAATCAAGTAGTTTATGTCAATGAGGGGGATTGGTACAGGGTTCGGATTTTTCACGAGGACGTCAACGACAATGTCTGCTTTATGAAGATTGATTTCGGGGATGTGGATGGCACTGACATCTGCAGTAGGCTTCCCAAAGCCGATTTTTTCCTCAATCTTTTCGCCAATGTCGTGGACGAAATCCTTGACCTTGTGTAGAAATCCGTCTTTTTCTTCGTTGTTCTTGTTTCCCTTGTCATGGTGTTTCTCTCGTACAACTCGTTCAATTATCTCTGGGTTATCGGATGATGCCATGTGGATGTCGCAGAGGAAGTGTTACTGCAAAATGCGAGCCAAATCAACCGACAGTAAAATAGATTCTTACTTTTTTTCAATGACAATTTCAAACAAAGATAACTATTGACGGAGATAAAGAGATTATCTCCAGACCAAGGACGATCAACAACCTGAAACACTTTCCGCAAAACCAGATTTAAACAAAATACAATGTTCATAACAGGAACACAGCAAATGCAGCTTGATCAATGAAAAACTAAGTCATATAAATTACTATAAATTAAAATAACAAATTAGATAAATAAATAGTCAAGAGATGATCAGACTTACCAACAAAAAAGTGTTTCTTGTTATGAATTGGTTGGACAGATGAGATGGTGGGATAAAAATTCTGACTATTTCTCAACACATTGCAAGATTACTACATCAGTATCATAGGTTATAAAATACAAAATAAAAATTTGTTTTGAGGAATTCTTTCCTATATTTTATTTTGGGTTGTTGACCTTAACAAACCAATTAATCACAAATTATTGCATAATTAACTTAACTTCTACTCATACATACAAATTAGAGTTGACGAGTGGACCAGGTGGCGGACGTGGATACTGGATGAATCCCCTCAGTAATTCTGATTTTATTTCTTTTCAAATCAACATATATACAAAATATATAAACTGCAGATTACTAATAGAGCATAAGACTGTCTTCGGTGTATCGATTGATTCAGTTCTTTGGACAAAATGAACTAAAAAAAAAAAAAAAAAAACATCCAATAATGGTAGTAATAATAGCAATAATAATGACAAAACCCCAAATGGTTCATTACACTAGGGAGGAGGAAATCATCAACAGGACTAGAACACAAAAAGCTGGGACTTTTCACGTCGTTTTTTTGGGTTGCCGAAGGATAGTCCTCCAAGTTGTAGGGATTGAGACAAATAGTCACACTCCCAGAGGCCTAATCGATGATAGCTAGTGTCTCTCTGCGTCATTAAATGTAAACATCCGCATTTCATTTCCGTAACCTAAATGGAGAGGCACATAGAATAGCCCAGACCCGAAAGGGTGACAGCCTACTAGGATGTAAGTGCTCCTCTCTTTAAGCCTGTCGAAAGACAAAACGATAAAACATCTTCCTCAACAAGTGTAATAGATATATGGTTATAAGAATGGTCCACAATCATTTGATGATGCATGGCCTCTTCCATTCAATAATGTCGAAATTCTGAGCCGCTTATAATTTTCAAGTGTCGCAGATACATTAACCAAAAAAAGAAAACATAGGAAAAACAATAAGAACCCAATTTTCAAGTATTGCAGATACATTCACCAAAAAAAAAAGAGAGCAACGGAAAAACAATAAAAACCCAGAAGGTTCCTCCGGGAATCTTATTCAAAAGAGACAAGAAGCCTATCTTTAGCATACCATCTATCTGCCTATCTGTAGCATAGCATCGATCCGGCAACCATGCAACAACTCAATATAATGGGGCTCATCAACCAGATCTTAAAACTTCAAATGATGT
This sequence comes from Gypsophila paniculata, assembly GCA_032274805.1. NCBI lineage: Eukaryota > Viridiplantae > Streptophyta > Magnoliopsida > Caryophyllales > Caryophyllaceae > Gypsophila > Gypsophila paniculata. The sequence goes on along the minus strand of JAUEKU010178635.1, from coordinate 6,512 downwards.
TCAAAGAGTGATGCCATCTCAATCTGTTAAAACAATGATGCAATCATGACAACATATTAGCTTCACAAGAGACATCGAAACGAGGAAATTTGCATGTGTAACTTGCCACCCCTCCATCTTTCCCATAATTTCTTACCAGGACATAGTTTTAGGGGCGAATATATTATGGCGAAAAATGACAAGTTGGAAATGCATTTAATCTAAATAAATTATGCTTAAGAGTATATCCCAACATTTTCCCTCATTAGCCCAACTTAGTAGCTTACTATATTACTATCCAAATCCCGTTGTCTGAAAAAAGCAAAATGATTAGAAACAGAAAAATAAGTGAGTAGAAGACTAGCTTCTTTGAAATGCAAAGGTCAGAACTTACAGCAACAAGTGCTGCCTCAGCACCTTTGTTCCCGGCTTTACCACCAGCTCGATTTATGGCCTGCAAATACAAAGATGACGGGAACCAGAAATCAGATACAGATAAAAGCAAATTGCATGCTGCTACAAATGTTTTAATATTGTGTGCTAAACACAAACAGATACTCCGTACAAATAAAAGAATCGACTTTGACATATCCACAAGCATCCAAGCTGTCTTTCGCTCATCCATAATTAGTACTCTCTATGTTCCGGGTCTAATGACCACAAAATGCTGCTACTTAATCCAACTTAACTTCTTAAAATGATTTTGTTAAACACAAATCAGAAACAACTAATAAGTAATCATCCTCACTTTCCTTCAGCTATCTAAAGGCCTATCGGCTACACTCCCCCCTCCAGCCCCATCACATCAACGAGTGGATGAGTTGGGCATTTTTGCTGCAGTGGAAGAAAATAGCACTGCTGCTCATGGTGCAAATTCTGATCATGGTGTAGCCTGTAGGTGAAGGGAGGCGTCGGCAAGCGTGGTGGCGCAGGCATTACAGTCAACTATTGCAGGTGGTTTTTGATGGTATTTTTGACGATATATGTATTTCAGATCCAGATGGGCAAGAGACTAAGAGATGTCTAAGTGAAAACAGAAACAGTGTAAGACTTCTTGCAAGTTTAAAGTATGATTCAACATTCAATGTTTGCATGAGAAGGCTAAAAATGAAATTGAAAATAACACAAATTATTTGTATTAGCGAGTTAAAAAGTACCTGATCCATGTCATCACAAGTCAGGACACCAAACACACAAGGTACACCTGTGTCATAACCACCAAAATAAAAATAAATCATTTCAGAGCCTTCTATAGTTCTATCTATCATCAACAAAAGAAACGATTGATGGAAGCATAATCAGCATTTGAATGAAAGATTTCTTGAGAAAATGCGTTACCTGAATTTAGCCCAGCTGAGAGCACCCCGGAGGAAGCAGAATTAACAACAGCATCATAGTGCGATGTGTCACCTCTTATCTAGCATCACACAAGTAATTAAGTCCGAGACAATGCAGACGCAAGGCTCAATAAAAAGCAAAGGATATCTTCACAGAGAAATCTAAATGCAGATACAGAATAAAATTGTTACACCTGGGAAATTTACTGATAATCACAGTGTTAAGATAACATGCCTTCAAACGGATTATAAAACAATTGCCCTAAACTGTTTTTATTCCGTTGTTTCATTTCTTGATTCAAGAGAGCCATTTCTAAATTAAAAGAGTGAGCCTCTTGCTAGGATATAGCAGGGTAAACCAGCAACCCCGACATCTGACCACTATTCTTTCACCAAATTAACAAATTCTTCCACCTCAAGAGAAACATTTTAAAATTTGATAAGTCTACTAGCTTTAAGAGAATAAAAGGCTTTTTGACTCTCAAAAAAATGGCAGATAACTGACCTCGTCAATTGACTACATTCAAGAAGAGGATTAATGACTTTGGAAGAATTAATAAAAGAGAAAATTCGAATATGGAAGAGAGCACACGACCTCATGAATATTTCTCACACGGAAATCTAATATCGTTGCAGATATATCACCTGCTGAGGAAAATGGTATTATGTCTGTATTAGGTGTCGTGTCCAATTTCTATCTTTCTTCTAAATGTTCTTCTATTTTTCATCTAAATAATCTTCATAAACTAGTCCAGAATCAACTAGAAGTCTAGAACTCGGAGGAGAAAGAGCCAATAAGTTGCTGTCCGGGAGAGGAGGTAAAGTGTGGAATAAGCTAAACTTTTAAATTCCGAACAGAAATAGAAACAACAGAACATTGCAGCTAAATAGACGATGAGTGGTGACAGAATACAAAAATCATACAGCAAAAGTTCCAAGACATGGAAATAAAACCTTACCACAGCTCCAATGCATACAATGGCATGATATTTTCCGGATTTTCCAAGTCTCTGTGCAACAACACCAAGCTCATAACAGCCAGGAACCCAAACTACCTGTGATAAGAAGTCAACTTAATGTTAATAGTTGTCATAATGAACTAGGAACAAGGGAAAAAAACGCACTATTAGCCTCGGAATACTATATTATCATTTGCTATCGCAGTGAAATCAGTGAGCGTTGGGTTACGGTTGGTGTTTGCTTAGCAGAATCAAATGGTTCAAAAATCCACAAGACCGCAAACCATCTAAACGACTGAACGTAATCACATTGCTCACCAATGCTCCACTTCATTTGATTGCATAGTAGGAAAACTCCAATACCTAGATTAGTTAACCTGCTTCCTAATATTCTTATTCCCACTTGAAATGTATCAAAAAAGAATTCGTAGTCATCTATACACATATGAAACCGGCACTTGAGAGAAACGTATTGCAGTAAACCATATCAATCAAACTTTGAGCCATTTTTCAGCCTGACAATGGATTGTATAAACCAAGTTTCAGCATAACAACAAGAAACTTGAATGCTAAAATGCGAAAGACGGTCATTACATGGGACCACAAAAAGATGATCTGAATGAAATATAACTAGCATATTATCAATCAGATCCTAGAAGATGATCAAAGCATCAGGTTCACACAGCTAATAATCAAGATAAAATCAAAATGTATAACCAAAGCCATGTTTTGTCAAATTTGTTTTGTGAAACAATAGTTATAAGTGTGCAGTATAGCCTACATTAATTCATAAACAAAAGAAATGTTTCACATAAGCTTAGTAAGAAAATTAACTTACGTCAATATCTTCATCCACTGAATATTTTTTAAACGTGTCAAGAGCCCCTTCCATTAGCCGCCTTGTCACAAATTCATTGAACCTAGCCACAACCTTGAGAATGGAAGTAAATATAACAGATCAGTAAAGCCACGTAAACATTAGTTTGTAATGCCTTCAAAAGTCTTGATACTATGTTTCTCAAAGAACAAGTTATATAGTCACGTCTTCCAGGGTAAAAATGCATAATCATCTATTTCCGGTTTATTCTTCTGTTTGAATTAAAAATTAATGACTTAACATGTACGCGATGTAGAAATGAAGAGGAGACAAAGTCCAGACTGCATTCGAATACAAGGTTTGGAGCAAAAGTGAAGCATCATTCAGGTAGAAAACTTTGAAAAAAAACCTCCACCATCTCCGAGACTCCAAGTAACATCCCTCGATGCCATCAACAAACCACCAACAGAAAAATTTCACAAAAATTTCACAAAAATCAAAAACAACCACCCAAAATTTTGTTACCTACACACACTACTCATGTTTGCATCACAACAGTAACTTGATTCCTCAACTCATCCAAAAATGTACTCGCAAACAAGCTACCTATTTCAGTTTCAAAATACAGTCACATACTATCAAACCATACCAAACAAATCTCGAGGCAAAAAAAAGCTGCAAAAGAAACAAGATCGAAACGAACAATGGCAAACCGAAAACCCTGAGCTTTGGTGACGAATCCTTCAAGCTCCCTAACCGCAGCTGTTTGTGCAAAAGATGCAACATCCTTCCTTTTACTGGCAACATGAATCAATCCAGTATCTGAAATCACATAAACAAGAAAAGTTGGTAACTTTGAGAGCACAAAAATGCAAATGATTCAGAATAATTTGTCGAAAAACAACATTAAAATAGCAACTCTAGAAACCCCATATATATAATTTCATAAACAAAGCGAGCATTCAACAACAACATTACCCAGTGCCTCAAGGGCTCCAATAACTAGCAACATAAGGGGGTCGGATGTACGCAGCCTTGCCCTGGTTTTAACAAAGAGAGACTGTTTCCAAATGACCCAAAACAAAAATTGCGTTTAATATTGCATCGAGTGACTAATATTTCACAATAAAAAAAGAAGGGCAGCTAGTTTAGTGAGTCGATTTTACTTTGTTCCATCAAAATAAAAACAAAGAGAATATCACGACAAAAATTAATTCGAAAATATTACTTTCAAACATGAATCAATCCAGCACCTGAAAGTACATAATAAAATAGTGCATAACTTTTTGAGCACAAAAATACAATCGATTTGCAAGAATTTGTCAAAAAAAAAAAATTACAAATAAGTACTACCTTATAAACCCAAGTTTTCTCAAAATTACCACCTTTTTAATTTTTTTTTTAAATTTCTAACTTTTAGAAGCATTTTGATCAAAAATTACTTCCAAAACACATTTTTGATGATAAAAAAGAACAGCTTTTAGCCGTTTGGCTACACATAAACTCGTCAAAAACATCCCTATAGTCGAATAAATACTCAAACTTGAAGATTTACATTTCTAAATGGCCAAAAAATCATTTTTATTATCATCAAAAATGCGTATTGGTAGAAATTTTTAATGAAAATGTTTTAAAATGTAGTAATTTTAGAAAAAATAAAACCCACATACAATATAATAATTATACGAATGTCAAGAAACCATCCCAACCAAAAACTTAATATGACGGTTGCAGTCCGTCATCGATTTTATACTCTTTAACAATCAACAAAATACGAAGGACAATAAAAAAATTACTAAAAACCAACATAATGATATTTAAAAAAAAAAATGAAAAAGAGCTACAAATCAGCTAAATTGTAGTAAAAACCCTAGAAAAAAGGGGGGGAAATTAAAAATTAATTGAAATTAAAATTAGAGCATTATAAGAATTCAATTGAAGAAAGAACAATTACACACCAGAAAATGATTGGGAAGAAGAAGAAAACCTAATTGATGAAGAAGAATTAAAGGGGTGAAAATGATTTGATTTGTGAATTGAAAAATTAGGGTTTATGATTGAAGTAATTTCTGGGGAAGTGATGAAAGTAGAGTGAGACATTGTGATTTGAATTCAATTGATTTTTGGGGGAAAATTTGTTACGTCTTTTTTTTTTGGGATTTTGACTTTTTTTTTTTTGTGGATGTAAACCGGTTGGTTGGTAGAGGTGGTCAAATGTGCGGTTCGAACCGACTCTTGGTTGATATCGATATGATTGTGTTTTGATCTTAATTTTAGCTTGGTCGCAATCTTAACTTGATAATTTTGACTAGACCTGTTAAATTTCGACCCGATCCGACCCGTTTTTTTAGGGTCAAGACCCGACCCGCATAAGCTTCCGACCCGAAGTGACCTGACCTGAAATGACTCGCTATTTTAGGGTCGAAACCCGACCCGACTTGTTTGACCCGTTGAGTCAACGGAAAGTTACTAAAATTATTAAAATATCGATATTTATATATTATTTTTGAAAAAATAATTAAAAAGTGATCAATTTTAATATTTTTAATTACAAATATAATCAAATATTCAGTTTTATCTAACTTTTATATCATTTAATAATAAAAGAGTGACCACTTTAATGTTTATATTATGATCACTAAACAATTATTGTATTCATTTTAAAACCTCTATAAATTATCACAATAAAAGTTAAAGTAGCCACAATAAACAATAAGATGACCACTTTCACTCACAAACAAACCGTCGAACGCTTCTAAGGGTCTCATTGAACATCTATGAATTACGTTTCAATGGCTTCACGAATAAAGTTAGCAAAAGAACCTTATCATTTACAAAACCACTTAATATGTATAGGAAAATAGTTAGCAAAAGAAGTACACTTAACACTACTACATCTTTCATTCATATTTGCCCAAAAGTTTAGGTTGCTATCAATTCAGATAAAATTAACAATAAAAGGGTATCATAAAGTTTGATCAAAGAAGCATATTATTGAAAAATTGATAAGTCGAATTTGATGGGTTAATTAGTGTCTGTGTTAATATATAAATATTTGAGAGCAAATAAAGATCATAAAAATAGATTTGAGTTAAAGCAACTTTAAGATGACATTCACAAATGACGGTAAAGTTCTGAACTAGGGTTTGTGTTAATTAGGATTTGTGTTAATTAGTGTTTGTGTTAATTAGTGTTTGGAAGCAAGATCTGATAACCTTGTTCCATCGGCTGTATAAGCCATGTTTGTGCAAGTATGTCCAGGAGCATCATAATCAACAACCCTAAAGGAGATTATACCACCCATTGTACTACAACTGTTTTTTATTGATTTTGAACTTTATCACAAATTTTTTGAGTTTTGTTATAAAGTTTGTGAGTTTTGATGTAAAGTTTTTGAGCTAACTTCATAAATGTTTTTGC
>JAUEKU010178614.1:0-10515 GCA_032274805.1 Gypsophila paniculata | reverse complement strand
AAACATGATGCTAGAGAATGACATGAGCGCAAATGGAAAGGTTTTTGCCTGTGGCAAGATAAGGGGGTCAAATGTATGTAATCTTTACTTTATGTTGAAATTATAGAGGTAGTTTTGGGATGACTCGTGATGAGAATTTTGTGAGCGATTTATCATCATTGCTAGATAGCTACTTCACAATATAAGAAACGAAAATTAATTTACTGATCATTAACGATGCTTTACCTCCATCATACTCCACAAAGTTAAAGAATAGTGAATCTTAAGCTTCATGCGTAAAGGATGAATCATGATAACTACAAAAACAAAGAAGCTTGGTTAAGAATAGATCCCAACATACCTTCCAGGCAAATATTTTGTTAGTTCAGCCCATTTGTTCCCATGCAGCTCATGAGCTCGAATCAGGATAAGTTCTTCTTCTTGAGTCCATGCCTCCTTTTTTATACCAGGATTAAGATGGTTATGCCATCTATCAAATGTGAACATTAGCATCGCAACACAAAGCATCAGTCTAAATACCACTCCATATTACCTGATCAAACAAAGATAATTTGAAAACCCTATACCGCAATACAGTCTAATCTGGTGACAGAGCATTCCAAACACACAAAGGTAATGTCTATGTAAAATCGTAACTTATCTTGGAAGGGATGAAAGAGGGACGGATTAGAAAGTGAAAAGTACGATCATATCTGACTGGATTACGAGCTCTACACTTATGCACATTACCATATACAACCTCATCTGACAGAATCAGTGTCCAACCAATATGTGACAAAACCCACCAACACACTAAAAAATTATGCGGAGTACTTTTCACAATCAAATTAGTATATATTTCTCCTGGCATTAGAAGCGACCAGGATGATAAAGTAGATCAAATATGTATGGTGCTTAAGATGTTAGTAGAATATACCAAACTAAGCCAACGTAGATATCTGACAACAAAGAAATAGGGATAGACTGTTATGCACTTCACACATGCCGCCAAGTAAAGGTTATAACTTATAACACATTGAAAGTAGGTTGATCTGTAGATGCAAACAGTGAAAAGGAAATATGGAGCATTTTGTACCTTTCTCGGCATTGTTTGCCAATACGTCCCGGAAGATGTTGTGCAATGGTGGACCATTTCTTTGGTCCATATTTTTTCACCAATTGAACAATAATTTCATCCTCCTGAAAAGTGAAGGATTCGTGTAAGCGTCAATATAAGTTCCCGGGAGCAATTGGCCTAAAATATGGCATGGCTGCATTAAGAAAAGTAAAGCAAAGGTTTTTGATGATGATTAACCTCTTTCGACCAAGGACCTTTAATAAGATCTGGATTGAGGACCTTCTGCCATCTGTGTAAGCACTGAACATCGGTTCTGTCTTTGAAACATTCCGCTGCAAATTACACAGTGATATTAATAGCTTGCATATAAATAACAAAAAAACCATTCCAAGTTTCCAACCAAGCTAACAAAATTCTTCACTGTTCTATTGTGATTCACGTTAAGAGTGAAGAACCCGTTCGCTATCACGCAGAACATTTGAAGACAAGAATAGATCAGATATTTAGCAAACAGCAAATGCGAAGATTCGATATAGATCCTCTAGAAATCTTCTAAAGATATACTGTAGCATGTGATTTCTAAAGCATTTTAGACGAACGCTAACTCCAAACTTAAAGAGAAGACAGACAATGCAACCAGCAGTCATCGTCTTCTGGTCTATCTGTTGATGACACTTGGATATGTACCGTATTTAAATGTAAAGCACGATGCAAAATAGAAAAGAGGATGAGTGCATCCAACATCAACAAAAGAGAAATACCTATTTTTTTCCAGTTTTTCCCTTTAAATCGCTGAACAGCTGCACGTAAAATCTCGTCCTATAAGTCAAGAAAAGTTTCATGATTACTGAAGCATGGAATACGTAGTAAATAGTTGCATTATTGAGGTAAATTAAGAGTTTAAACGACTCTCAGGCTGTTAAACTTCTAAATAGTTCGAAAAAATTTAATATGTCATTTGACAAACAGAAGGGGCGGAACACATCCTCTTATAACTCAAACATACAATTGCTTTAAACTAAATTCGGAAAGACTTTAGACCATCAATTAGAAGATGCAGGATTACCTCCTCATGAGTCCATTGACCCCTTGTTGATCGCCTAGTCGGTCCACTGGTCCTCCTAGATAAAAATGAAAAGTTTAAAAAACCAGAAGCTAAACATAATGATAACAAACAAAGAGGAGACAAAGAGCATTGTTCTTGTGCAAAAAGATTACCCATGCATAGGTCTTGCTCGAGGAAAAGCATTGTTTGAACCGCTCGCAGTAGGTGGAGGAGCTGGTGGGGGCGGAGGAAGTGCAGCTGCTAGTTTTCTGTCACTTCCCATGTTTATTAGACAAACAGAAGAAGCTGTGTACCCCAATTCCCACTCGATGACAATTCTCTCTAGGGAATTTTCCCCAAGGCATTATCAGTCTCGGTAAACAATTGCAAGTGCTTCCTTTATGCACAAAGCCAATGGCTACAAAAAGAACAAAACACAAGTCAATTAAGAAAACTCAACTACTTCCGTTCAAGTCAACTCATTACATTTGCCAAAATACTTGAGGAGAGTTTAGAATGGACGGAGTATCGTAGACTGTCACAAGCTTAAAGCATAAAATAAAATAGAAATTCAGGGCCTTGACATTCATGATTCATCCATAGTTAACTACTAAGGTTTTCACACAAGCGGGAAAATGAACAGACGTCTACCATCACTGAAAAGCTCTAATTTACGACTCACACCATCCCTTTATAATTTCTCAAAAATATCAGAAACATAGTAAGCTTCGTCGGTCCATCCATCAAAATTAATTAGATTGCGGATTTCATCATGAACTCTCTCTTATTCACCTACATTAGTGATTACACTCAAAACTCAGCAATAGGTTTCAACTTAAATCAATAACTCGAAACTACAACTTCAACATATTCAAGACCGCTCAAGGTAGCAACCGTTTAATCAAGACTATGGACGCGTACATTCAAACCTCCCCAAACCGCTACAATCGACAACACTATAGGGGCATTGTTTGAAAACACGATTGCACTAAACCAAAGCTTCATTTAGCTTCATTCAATCATAAACCCTACACTCTAAAACCCTTCATTCATACACACCAACAGAAATCAAAATCAAAATCAACACACCCACCAAACAATACAAACACAAAGATCTCAAAAACCCGAATTCAAATTCAAATCTTTCATCCCATCAAGCCAGTCTTATAAAAGACCGTCTTACAATCTCAAACTGTAATACCACATACAATGTAGTAGCTAGTTAGAGTGTATAGAAAGTTTTATCATACATTATTCGTCATGAAAGACCGTCTTTTTTTTAGACTAAATGCATCAAAACAAAACAAACCCACATCACATTTCAATCAAAAAACACAAACCAAATACAAAAAAACCAAAAACCAAAAGATTCAAAGAAATTACCAAGATGAAATTAACCATACGATCACGCCTCGAAACGTCGAAAATCAAACAAAGAAAACAAATGAGCATCTGATCAACACCAAAAAAATTCAAAGATCCACAAAACACACATACAAAAACACCATCTTTTTACACCAATGTAGTATCAAAGTTCAAATCTTTTTCAAATTTTTTCAAAGAAAATTGAAGAACAAATAAAAGGGCAATCAAACGGTCAAAAAAGAGGAAGTGGGTAGAAATTCAAATTTAAAAAAGGCGGAAAAAAAAAAATAAAATTGGAGTAAAAAGTGAAATAAAAGTTGAGTATAAACCCTAATTAATAAAATTTGGGGGAAATTGAATTTAATTGAGTTATTGGGTAGATATGATTTTTAATAAATTCAATGTTTTTGAAATGAGACCAAATTAAATGGTTTTTTATACAGTAATTCTAATTATAAATTATAGTAATTATAATCTGTAATTTGTTTTGTTTTGTTTTTAGTATGAGATTTGTTACCAAAAATGGTTACTTTGACTTGTTTTCAAACATTTTGAATACTATTACCATGCTATGTTTCTAGTACTTTTTGACTTTGGGGTAATGTTGTTTTTTAGTTTAAATTTTTGTGTTTAATTTGAATTTTGTGTCTTGTAAATTGTTTTTTAAATGGGTTTGAAAGGATTAGAGGAGGTGAATTTAATGTTGACGGGATTTGAATATTAGAGTAAGTTTTTCTCGAGATGGATATAACTCGTTTTAAGGTTAAAATGAATCAAATATGTTAACTAATAAAAAAGTGAATTGCCTAAAAAATATCAAAATGTTTGTCATATCTATACAAGTGAGTTAGTATTTAACTGTTTTAAAGTTAAAACTGATAACCTCCCTTAAATGAGAAATTGTGTGAATGATAAGTGAGTTTTATCTTATGTAATTTTAGTGTTAAGTTGGTTGGACACGTATTAGATTCTATTGCGAGATAAAATCTGTAAACCCTGGTGAAAATTCGATATATTGGATCAGTTAGGGGTAGATAACTTTTTTTAAGACAAAATTATGTAAGCTTTACTCGTTAATAGGTACGACATATATAATTCAGCTTGCCGAACTGCAATAATAAATGGCTGATCTCACTTAAGATACATACGCATAATAAGTTGATTTGAAATATGATATTCGAACTAATTATCAAATGGATAATATAGCTTAAAATAAATAAGTAATTCCATGAAAATTATAGGTAAATTAATGAGGAGAATAATAATTGCTTCATAAAGGAGTTCATTATCACTACCACCTCCTAACCTCATTTTCTTCCTTTTTTCTTTGTATTGATTTTTTAGGTCGCTTATTTCGTACATTTATTACCAAGTTTGGATTCCATGGAATTGAAAAAAAACTACAGTACACAGTAAAGTTTACATAAAGGATAATAAAATCATTTTCTTCCTTTTATGCGAGTTTGTTAATCACAATCAAAGTATTCTTTCTATTATTATTGATAAACTCTACCAAAATTCAAATGCTTAATCCATGCTCATAATTGATACTCTCGTAAAATTGAAGTGACCTTACATAAGCCTCGTTAGAATAACTATGTACACCTAAACCGTTAATTTTCGGAAGTATAAACCTTCGAAACACTTCGATGAAAATGACATATCGTCACTCATACAGTCATACTAATAAACGTCCTCGTAAAAGATAAAACCGACTTTACTCAATCAAAAAGAATTTACATAAATTCATTTTCTCAAAAAAAAAAAAAAGAATTTTACATAAATTATTTTACTGACCCCATTATGATCATTAGATTTTAGTAACTTTTGTATACCTCATTAAACACTTTCATAGTGTATTTTTTAAGTAACCACTTTATCACATTCAATTATATTTTGACAACGGCAGCAGGTTCCACGATTGTTAAACTGTATTTTGTTTTGTTTTTTCGTAGATCTTTTACTCAAAATTGGGAAAAAGTCTCACACTAATATATAGTAACCACTTCACCGATTCTACTAGGAACTAATTATCAATACTCCTTACAAAAGTTCTTTTTTTTCCTCGATTTTCGTCATTAATTTGCTGTAGCTCGTACTAAAAACACCATAGAGTTAAGACAATTACTCGTAACAAAAATGTATTCAGAAGTACACAGCAAATACTACTTCAGTCCAAAACTTCAGGTCCTCTGATGTTTGTTTGGGCGACCGGAAGGAGAACGATTATCACGAGACCTTCCATGTCTTCCACCACCTCTGTTGAATTTTCCTCCCCTGTGTTTTACCATAAGCAGCAGTTTTAGTTCCTCATGGTATGTATATCGTTCCCATTAGACATCGTTAAGTGATCTTTACATTTTAAGAGTCGATAAAGAAATATACGCACCTTCCTCGGTTACCCTTGTAGGATTTCTGATTTCCTAGAATCTGGCTCCAGTATTCCTTCTCAGCATCGCCTACAAGCGAGTTAAAGAGATGCATGGTTCGTTACTACACGTCATGAGTGAATCTAGGAACTCTTTCCGTTTTCTTGTCAATCAAAGCCACGAGAAGCAGGTCCAAACCGAAAAAACAAATGACTGATGCATACCAGAGACGGGTTCTAGAGTGGCAATGTAATTCTTCACAAGCAAACCGGCCACCTCGTTCAGAGTTGCAGCAGCACGTGCTTTATGGGACGCTTCGGGTTCCTCAAACCGGACGTAACCTGATTGTTCTCCCATCTTGAAGTCGATGTACTTCAGAGCAAAAACCAGAAAGGAACAAACGAGGATGTCAGTATCAATGACGTGACAATACGCAAAGACAAGTTGATGGTGACGAAGAGATGTTTCTTACATATACATGGGAAATACCTTAAAAAACTACAAATTAATCCGAGAGAAAGCAATGCATCCCTTCATTGTGTTTATGTTGCCTTAAATGACTTTGGAGGTCGGACGATGTCGACTTTATTCAACATCTTCCTCTAATATAGATGGCAACTACTTAATGACACCGAGTTGTATCGAAAGTAGTGAAGAGTGTATAATAAATCATGAGAACCTTTACATCTTCACAAATATTTGGCGGAATAAATGGTCAAAGATGACATGTCTACCAAAGTACCAAAGACAATAAATTCGGGGCGGAAGTAGTATGTTGGAAGAAGTTAGATGCAAGCGAAAGTTAATCAAGGAAAGAGACGGACACTTCAGATGGAGCAAACGAAACATGGATCACACACACGTACATAGTAAAAAAGATAGGTTCAAAATTTGAGAAATTTGAGTACCTTGACAGTGCCGAATTTCTCAAATACAGCCTTTAGATCTTCGCGAATAACAACATCCTGGTCATTCTTGAAGGAGGCAGCAGTAGGTTTTCCTTCTGGAGCTTTTACCGCATCCATTGCATCTGCATTTTCAGAAGCCTTCTCACTGTCATTGCTTTCCTTCACTTCCTTGTCAACATTACTTTCATCACTCGCTATTTCTTTGTTTTCTTCAGTATCATTGCTTTCCTTCTTTTCCTTGTCAGCATTAGTTTCATCATTCGCTACCTCTTTGTTTTCTTCGGAACCATCTTTTGTGTCTTCTGAAGGCTTAGAAGCCTCTACTGACACAGTTGCCACCGATTCACCTTCTGTCTTGGATACCTCCATCTCACTAGCATGCTCTTGTGTCCCATTCTGCTTCGACTCGCCTCCAGATGACTTGCTCTTTAGAGTGAATGCAATGATCAGGCCTTTAGTATAGCTGCACATTTAAAAAAAAGGCCATAAGAATTGATGAAGGAGAACACTATCCTGTGCTATACATTTCATTTTACTTCTCTTTATAGAAAGCATAACTCCGATTAGTGATCAACGATTCAATGTACCTCTCTTCTTCAGAAGCTTTTGCATTACCGTTCCCTTGAACCTTTCCACACTCTGCTGCTTGTGTTTCCCTTTCAGCATCGAAGTCCTTCCTATACAAGCAAAAAAATCCTTTTGTTTTTAAATACATTTTAAAGAAAAATTGAAAGTATTGATGTACAGTTTACACGTTTCATTCGATACAGCAATAAAACAAAAGATACATAAAACTTTTTCAGGCTTCGCTTACTTTGGTTTGAATTCTAGATCAGCACCAGCAAAAGCCAAAGTTTGTTTCAGCACTTTCTCAGCATCTTCCTCAGTAGAGAACTCAATCAGGGCAGTCCCGCAAAACACGTTTTTGCTTGAAACATGCTTGGGAAGCCTGACACTATTAACCTGAAAGAAAATAGTAAGACTACGAAAAAAATAGTGATTCCTGCTATTCTATTCTATTCTATTCTGAGAATAACGATCATGTAGTATTTGAACTGAAACATTCTTCATTGTTCATGTAGTATATGAACTGAAACATATACTTGAGATTGTTACGCATAAACTAGCATGCAAACACTAAGGCGGCGATTGTTCAGCAAGCAAGTAGTTAGTACGGAATAGTTATGCTAAAAACTTCAGCAAATGTCGCTTGGAATGCTGTCCAACAAATATTTCAGAAAGAGGCCGACACCGGAAAATAAGATAGCTTGAACAAGTAAAGTCACCTCACAGGATTAATAGGGGTATAGTTGCTATAGTACTCTTTAACAGCCTAGTTCGATTCATAAATAGCTACAGAAAAGGAAACAATATAATCACGTAGAATGGAGGAGATCCATGAAAAATATTAGTGGTGCCGATGAGCTTTTGATTTCATTAATCAAAGGGAAACTGAGTAAGGTCACTACCTTGCCACACTGAGAAAAGAAGGATTCAACATCTTCACGCTTGACATCGTAAGGAAGTGGGGACGCAGCAACAGTCCTGGAATCAATTTGTTCAATGACCTCTTCTGGTTTAGCAAGTTCAGTTCTCCTGCCAACCTTCTTACCTGAAATTATCAATCGACAATAAATTAAAAAGAGTTCCACCGCCCACAAAGCCTGAATTTGAACTCAAAATTAGAAAGGCAAAATCTGTTGAAATACAAACATGGAGGCAGTAAAATGTCACCCTCACCATCATCACAGTCAAAAAGCGCAATAATGAAGTTGAAATTAGATAAGGGGAAAAGACGACGTGTTTCTAGTTATGTAAAAAACACAAATGGCTTTAAAGAAATACGATTCACATAAGTCATGATTCAAGTCTTGTCTACTACAGTCTATATTACACGAGGCTTTAAACAACATATAGAGAATCAATGCATAAGATATTATTTGGCTCAATTAGTAACATGACCAAGATATCAACTTGATACACTTTGATCCACTAAAGCCTAAATATCAGCCCGATCACAGTGTACTTTGACAGGCCACAGAAAAAATTCAAACAGTGGAACATCTCAACTTCAAACATCACTATAACTACTTACACTAAATGTGCGAACGTAAAGTATACAAAAAAGGTTGCAAACATGCTCTTATTGTCAAGTCAATATACCCAGCAAACACATTTTCCGCTGTCTAAGTATTTCAAATCTAACTACCGAAAAACTATCCTTTTCACCTACACAAGTCTCTAAACAACATATTAGACTGAATGCACATGATATTATTCGGTTCAATTAAAAAATATGACCAAGATATCAGCTTGATACAGTTGGATCCGCTATGCCTATTGCCTAAATATCAGCCTGAGCTCAATGAACATGGACGGGCCACAGACAAATATATAATAGCAGAGGATCTTGACTTCAACCATAACTATGACTAGTTAAACTGAAAGTGCAAATGTAAAGTATACGATAAAAGTTGAACACATGTTCTCATTGTCGTGTCGAAATAACCCAGGAAACAGATTTTTCGCAGTTTTAGGCATTTCAATCAAACTATAAAAAAAACTATCCTTGTCACCAACCCGATTAGCTCTTAACCATGAAAAATACACTTTGCTTATGACACTACGAGCCAAAACTACACAAATGCATAAAAAAATAAATCATAAACCAAATAATACTTAGGAAAAAAAAGACCACAGCAATAAAATATCAAACTCTAAAACGACAGAATACGAACCATCCTCGGAAATCTTGAGAAAGTCAGAAGTTCTCAAAGTGTCAGCCACAACTTTAACCGTATCTTCAGAAACTCCATCAGCCTTGACATCACCCAATGATAGATGCGTTCTCATCCTCGAAAATGAACATATCAATGCCAAACTCACCACTTTAATTATTGCAATTTTAAGTTAAGTTCGACAACATACATAGTACACCCTCTATTTTACTACTTTCCTCCCGCTTTACTTAACTCGATCTATGAGACAACCATTTTAACCGCATTTAGTCACTTCCTTTAAAAAGATACATAGTATAAATTTATGAATCATACTATAAATTTTGACCATAAATAAATCCTATGGACTCACACATACAGAACCTCTAAATATAAAAATTAGATAATTATATTTGCCATCAAAAAAAATCTTTTAAAAATTATATATTTTTAACGAAAAATACACGAACACATAGAAAAATAGTTAAATTGGAAGAAAACAAAAAAAAATAACTGCTTTTTAATCAAAACCGATACCATAGACAAAAAGAAAATTTCACAAAAATAATCCCAAGTCCCAACTATGCAGGGTCTTCTCAAAATAATCCGAACTTACCCAACTATTGAATAACTTTCTCAAATAAAGTATGGTCATTCTTTGACGGATGTTAAAATCACTCAAAACTTCCCAAACAATCGTTCAAACTAGTGAAAAAGTTTTAAAATCCTTGCTACATTAGGTACTAAAAAAACCGCTTCACAAAAAAAACCTCAGAAAAAATGCCTAGAGTTTAATTAAAGTTGGGATTATTCTTGTGAAATTTCCCTAGACAAAAAGACAGTAGGGCTCCTGTGAGACCGTGTCACACCATGAGACATACGACTTTTTAAAGAAACTAAAATTTAACTAACCCACATAACCAACTACTTATGTGAAAGGTATCACAATAACGTTATCGTGAAAAAATTCAACCATAAAAACTAATCAAACATTAATAAATAAAGAAAAAAAAAAAAAAGGATAATGCCATCTTCAGCTTCACTGATAGTAGGT
>JAUEKU010178603.1:0-10516 GCA_032274805.1 Gypsophila paniculata | reverse complement strand
ATAATAATAATAATAATAATAATAATAATAATAATAATAATACTTAGTAGTATAAAATAATGAAAATAGGGGTGAAAATAGTGGTTTTAAAAATAATTACTGGATCTTCAGGTATTCGGTCATGCGAGATTATTTTGAGAAGGATGATGTTATAGTTTAGATTATTGCGGGATTAATCAGAGTCTAGATTATTTTGAGAAGATGACTGATACTTGGCATTATTGTTGTTAAATAACCACCCTAATTTAAAATCATTCAAAGTCGAAATTATAAACATAAACGTTTCATTTCATTCAATAGTCATTTCCGGCTTTAGGCAGATTGTGCAGTGTCGAGATTTAAATATTTTTCGGACTCTTAAACTCTTAAACTAGACACCCTAAGGAATATTCATGCCAAAGGCCAAGTCCATTGAAGGTCTCTAAGTTATATAATAAAATACAAACATCATCATGTGTCCAGATTTCATTCATTCTGAGCAGTCTTACGAGAAAAATTCTCAAAATTAAAATTTAATGAAAAATAAGAGATGAACAAAGCGAATAAAAGAAAGAGAAAGGAAACACAACAAAGGAAGAAAAAGGAACAAAAGAAAATGATTATGAGACAGGAAGGTTTGTTGACGGTGTTTATATGTTGTATCAACTTGGTTGATTAAATGATTGATTAGTGTTGGTTATATCAGCATTTGAGCTCTTTATGACAATACCCTGTGGTCATATTTGGGCTTTAAATTAGATAATGCATTGTAATGCGTTTACCAATTTCTGCTCCACATTTTCCATACGACCATAGCGTTCCTACTTTTTTACCCAATACCCTTGGTCACCTGTGTAAGTCGTTTGCATGTACTCTAATCATTTTTATAATTGGACACTAATTGGGTTGTAGAGATTGATTTCACGCTAGATTGCAGGCACATTTCATGATCCGTAGCTTAGTAGGTGAGTGTTCTTTTAGTATCATTATTCACATTATGGTTGTTCATTGGTTCTCCAATCCATTAAACCCGGCCCGTCCGACCTTCAAAAAGAGTAGGCTCGGACAACATATATTTATGAATTTATAAAGCTAGGCCCACAAACCCATCTAAAACCTGCTAACTAGTTTGTTCGTGGTCCAAAAAATCATATTAGGCCCGGTCCACGTACGACTCGAACCCGGATTCGATCAACTCAAATTCACATAAAGTCACCCTTTTCGTAATCGAGTGACAAGTGAAAACACGAGGACCTCGATTTCAACCGTACCGTCTTGCAAGGTTTACTATTTGGTAAATTAGTAGTCTTGTGTAGTCTTACTAGTTGGTGTGACCGTATTCCTTTTATCCGCTTTGAAATTTGTTTCCATTGCCCTATTGTGTTTCACATGTGTACTGTCTTTGGTGCATTGATGAAGAGATGACTATTTTGTTGGCTCTGAGCCGTGTCTCTTATCACTTGTTCTCAATTCTTAATTCTTTCGATTCATTTGCTTAAGGAAAAACAAAGGTTTAGGTTTAGCGGATTTTGATAAGTACTTTATTTATATACATTAAACCTCCATATTATCGCATTTTAGTGATCGTTCATCTTCATTTTAGTTGTATGTGATGCATTTTCCATCTTGAAAACAATTTTTTGCTCTTTGTTTTAGATTTGTAGGAATGGGCGGGCATGAGTCGATTCCATAAAACTTAGGAGCATAATGGTGACGTAGAGGGACGATGGTCAGTTAAGGCTGAGCAACGGGGCATCATGTCGTCCTAAAAGAAAAACGGAAAAAGAAAGGACGATCAAAATAAGCTGGAATTGCGGAAACAACAAGTCACTAGGTCGAGCGTGCTGAAGCTTCACCGAGCGAGCGAAGTCTAGATCGAGCCTGTAAAGGCTCCACCGAGCGAGCGAAGTCGCGATTGAACCTGTAAAGGCTAGATCGAGCAGCCCACTTAAGACACGCTCACAATCAACGTTTAACATATCCTAATCTTAGAAACAAATAGTTTTTTATAAACCATATTTGGTACCCTATATTTTCCTAGACTTACTATGACCTTGATAAACTGCATTAATGGTGATTTGAGATGCTTTGGAGAGAATTATTTTGTTGTGAAATTGAAGAGCAAAATGGTAAATAGAAGAAATGATGTTATTAATGTGTGTGTCATACTTAGCTATGTACAAGTATAGGTATATATACAAGTCAACAAGTCAACAAAGGTATAACTAACTAATTAAGTAGCCCACTAATTAGCATACAATTAGTATTTAGGAATATGTACAATAAGCTCATACTCCCCCCTCAAGCTGGACTACAAAAGCCATGTTGTAGGCCAAGCTTGACCGAGAGAAAATGATGCTGTGGAGAGGCAAGAGGTTTAGTCATAATGTCAGCAAGTTGAAGACCTAAGCGGACGTGAGATGTGAGAAGAAAACCCTCCTGTTGTTTATCTCGGACAAAATGACAATCAACGTTTAGATGCTTTGTTCTTTCATGGAATACAGGATTTTGTGAGATATGTTGGGCCGCTTTGTTGTCACAAAAAAGAGGAATGGGAAGAGAAGTGCGAATACCAAAGTCTTGTAAGAGTTGATCCACCCAAACAAGTTCACTAGTGGTGTACGACATGCTGCGATATTCTGCTTCTGCCGTACTTTTGCTAACAATTTTCTGTTTCTTGGTTTTCCACGAGATAAGTGAATCACCAAGAAAAACACAGTAGCCGCTCAAAGAACGACAACTAAAGGTACAAGAGCCCCAATCAGCGTCACTAAAGGCCTTGATATTAAGGTCAGAAGAAGCGGAGTAGAAAAGTCCAGTATTAAGAGTGCCTCTTAGGTACCTCACAACGTGTTGGGCTGCTTGTATGTGTGGTAAACGTGGCTGTGAAAGGAATTGACTGAGGTGTTGAACACTATATGAGATGTCGGACCTGGTAAGATTAAGATATAATAGCCTCCCAATCAAGCGTCGATACACCTCAGGCTCGGGCAAGAGATCCCCTGCATCAGTGGACAAATGAAGACCTTTCTGCATAGGAAAAGTGGCTGCCTTGCAGGACTCCATGCCTAAGTCCTGGATAATGTCCAGTGTATATTTCCGTTGGTGTAAAAACAAGCCTTTATCATTCCTGGCAATCTCCAATCCTAGGAAGTACCTCATGAAACCAAGATCCTTGATAGTGAACTTGGCATGTAAAGCTTGCTTCAAAGAAATAATGCCTTGAGAATCATCACCAGTAAGAAGAATGTCATCGACATATACCAAGGCAACAACAAGAGCATGAGATTGTGCACCAGTTCTGGTAAAGAGGGAATAATCATTCCTAGACTGAACATAACCCAAATCGATGAGGAAGGTAGTGAGTTCCTTGTTCCACTGTCGAGAGGCTTGTTTCAAGCCATATAAGGATCTCCTTAATCGACAAACCAAACCATCCTTAGCCTTCGAATATCCCGGTGGTGGTTTCATATAAACCTCCTCATCCAAATACCCATGAAGGAATGCATTGTTGATATCCAATTGAAACAAGTCCCCGTCCTTTGCAACAGCAATAGCAAGAACAACACTAACCGTAGTAAACTTGGCGACATGAGAGAAGGTATGTTTGTAATCTTTGTCCTTAACTTGCGTGAAACCTTTAGCTACAAGCCGTGCTTTGTATCTCTCAACAGAACCATCTGCCCTATGTTTTATTTTATACACCCACTTACTTCCAATAGCTTTTTTTACCTTCAGGCAATGTAGTAAGATCCCAAGTGTGATTGCTTTCTAACGCTTGAAGCTCTTGGTTCATAGCTTCTACCCACTTGTCATGCTTCACCGCTTGATAAAAATGATTAGGTTCAACCTCTGTGAGTACATGATTCAATGAAGCTGTATACTCAGAAGCAAAGGAGGGCAGATTAGAGACTATATGAGCAGCAAGTGAAAGATTGGATGGATTGGCTGAACTAGCAGCAATAGAGTGGACGGGCAACTTTACAGGTATATGATAACCTGATAGTCTGGTAGAAAGTTGCTTAGGCCTAGTGGATTGCCTAAGCTGTGGGCGAGGAGACATGAAGCCCGAGCAAGGCTGTACCACGGTATCAACTGAGATAACAGCTAAAGCACGTGATGAAGTATCAGCTGAACTACCAGCTGGTGTAGGTGACGAAGTATCTACTTGAGGCCGAGTGGTAGGAGATGACACCCCAGAAGGTGAGACAACAGGAGCAGGCTGATACGGGAAGGCACCAGGATTAACAAGAGACATAGAGCATGTATCTGGAGGAGCAGAATGTGAGACAAGGGAATCTGAAATAACAGATGACTGTGAACGGTCTGAATTAGCAGACTATTTAAATAGAAATATGTGTTCCTTGAAAAGAACATCTCTGTTGGTAAAAACCACATGCTTATCCAAATCATATAGTTTGTATCCTTTTTGACCAAAGGGATACCCAAGAAATACACACCGCCTTGCTCTAGGTCCAAACTTATCCCTCAATGGAGAAGGCATAGTAGCATAGCATAAGGTACCAAAAACCCGTAGCCTAGAGTAGTCAGGAGGGTGACCAAATAAAAGCTCATAGGGGCTCTTCCATTCCAGCACAGAAGATGGCATAAGGCTGATAAGGTAAGTGGCAGCAAGCAAACAATCTCCCCAGAATTTAACAGGAAGGTTAGCATGGATTTTAATGGCTCTAGCCGTGTCAAGCAAATGTCTATGCTTGCGTTCAACCCTACCATTTTGTTGTGGTCGACCAACTATACTAGACTGATGGATAATGCCATTGTCGGTAAAGAAGGAATGACATTGGTTTTGGAAGAATTCAGACCCATTGTCTGATCGAACAATTTGAATGGAAGTCCCAAATTGAGTGGTGACATAATGAACAAAGCCTTTTATCAGAGAAGGAACTTGTGTTTTAGCATGAATAAGATAAGTCCATGTGTTCCTACTATAGTCATCAACAATAGTTAAAAAGGATCTAGCACCAGACAAAGAAGGCGATTTGTAAGGTCCCCAAACATCCATATGAACTAAAGCAAAAGGTTTATTAGCATGAGAAGTGCTCCTTGGAAAAGGAAGTACATGATGTTTAGCCTGAATACAAGATTCACACAGAAAATCCTTAACAGTAGGAAGAGAAACAACAGAGATATGCCTAAGCTTGTCAAAGGAGGGATGGCCAAGCCTACTATGAAGCAAATGCAACTCATCTAAGGACAAACTAGATGCGGAAAGCAAAAGGCTAGATGTAGGAAACTTTAGAGAAGAATACTGATCATCAGCTTGAAGTTTGTAAAGACCTCGAGATCTCTTGGCTGTGGCTAGAGTAATGTTACCTGGATGGTCCTGAAATAGGCATTCAGACACATGAAACACAACAGTTAAGTGAGAATGTTCAATAAGTCGACCAACAGAAAGAAGGTTTTGTTTGAAGTCGGGAATGAATAGGACATCGTAGAGAGTAATGTGGGAGGTAAGATGAACAATGCCTTTGTGGTGAACAGACTTAACCGAGCCATCAGGTAATGCCACAATAATAGGTGTGGGTAGAGATTGAACATCAGAAAGAATAGACAAATGTGAAGTCATATGATCTGATGCGCCTGTATCAACAATCCACTCAAACAAACTGATATTTTGAGAAGCAGAAAAGGCGGATGAAGAATAGATCATACCAGCTGAATTAACAGAATGGTGATGAGTAGCTTCTAATGCAGAGTTGTCCGACCTGGATTGAAGCACCTGTGTCATAACATTGCTTATAATGCCCTGAACAACATCAGCAGATAACATCTGAGGAACACCAGATGACGGGGAATGGTCAGCAACATCCAGGGGCGAAAGATCATCAGTGGTTGGTGAAATAACACCAGCATGATGAGCATTGCGACGGGAGGAACTAGAAGAATATCCCTTGGAGGTCTTGGCTATATATGCCTTGAATTTATAGCAATTTTGCTTGATGTGACCTTTGTTTTGACAGAAATCACAAGTTTTCAGTTTGAAGCAATCTTCGATTAAGTGACCCTTCCTCAGACAATGACGACATTCTTTGGAAGAAGACTCAAGTCTGTCAATGCGTGGCTTCTTGAGGACTTGTTCAGATGCAGAAGATTTAGTGGCATCATGTTTAATAGAAACATATGCAGAACTCTCAACCATGTGATTAGATCCAAAATCAGACAACTGTTGCTGCTTTTCAATTGTCTGAAGTATTCCTAGGGCCTTATTAATGGAAGGCAATTGATCCATGCTGAGAATGTGAGTTTTAACAGGCTCATACCCAGAATTCAACCCCATAAGTAACTAAATCAACTTAGAGTGAGTTTCTCGATCTAGCAAACGCTTCAACAGTTGGCACGTACACAATTTCAATGCACCACATGTACAATCAGGAATAGGATCGAGACTATCAATGCTCTCCCAAGTACGTTTGAGATTACCATAGTAAGTAACCAAAGAAGAAGTCTCTTGGGACAAGCTACTAAGGTCCTTCTTTAATTGATAAAGCTCAATTGCATTAACTTGACCATACCTTTCGTTTAATTCTGACCACAAATCCTTTGATGATTTAGCATAAAGAACATTGTCACGAATAGGTTTAGCAAGTGAGTTGAGCAACCATCGAAGCACCATTAAGTCGCACCGAATCCATTTATTGCGCTTCTTAACAGACGAAGAAGGAACAGAACAAGAATTAGTGAGAAAAACTTCCTTGTTCTTCGCCGTCAGCGCCATGACAACATCACGCTTCCAATCGAGGAAGTTCGAGCCGTCAAATAGGTATGGCGTAAGTTGAAGATGCGGTTGATCGGCGGTGGAAAGGAAAAGAGGATCATCGTATTGATCGTAAATGGAGGACGACGAACGCGGAGAATCAGAGGATGAAGACGAAGCGTTTGACATTATGTATGAGAAATTGCAGAAAAATGAAGAAGAATTATGGAGATGACGAAAAAATTGATGAAGAAACTCAAAATTATGAAGAAAACCCCAAATCAATTGAAAAAACCATAAGTTGTCGAAAATTTGAAAACAAAAACTAACCTTAAATCAACAAAGATGACGAAAAATAGTGAAAAGATGCGGAAGCGAAAAAAGTAATCAGGATCGAAATGGCGAATGATACCATATGACCTTGATAAACTCCATTAATGGTGATTTGAGAAGCTTTGAAGAGAATTATTTGGTTGTGGAAGAGCAAAATCGTAAATAGAAGGAATGAATGTTATTAATGTGTGTCATCCTTAGTTATGTACAAGTATAGGTATATATACAAGTCAACAAGTCAACAAAGGTATAACTAACTAAGTAGCCCACTAATTGGCATACAATTAGTAATATGTACAATAAGCTCATACATACTTCACAAAAATCCAAATAATTATATTATCATTTTAACAACATACAAAATACTTATAAATCATATTCATCTAAACTTATTTAACATATCATTTATAAAAATTAAAAATAAAAATTACCAGAATATATATATAAATGTCGAGTGATATTTAGTCACATATAATTAACTTTCTCAATTATTCATTTTTATGTTATCATATTAATAATTTCTAAAATTTCCAATAAATCTAATAACATAAATTAATAACAATATGCAAAAGCAAAAATTAAATAAAAATACTTGATAATATCGTGGCCTTTATTATTGTGGTATTCATTTTAATTTCAATTTATCAATTACATATTACATGTTACTACTTAGTATCATATTAATAATTTAACATAAATCATATTGATCATACGAACACATATTCATTATATTTATAAATTATAATAATAACCAAATCAATTGTTAAAAAATTAATAAGTAAAAGGTTTACTAGTCGCCTTCCAAGCTCGGTTTGAATTATTATTGATGCTTTAAATCAAACCCGTTTTCACCAAAATCTTCCCCGTTTTCTATCTAAAGTACCACAAGAAAAGAATAAATTATAGAAGTTAGAGACAGTTTTTATTAGGTTTGATAATAAAGCTAATATGGAGTAGTAATTAATTTGGATTTATTTAGATTTATTTGGAATTATTTAAGTTATTGAAAATGAAGATCTTCATCTTCTTTATATAATGTTCTTACTCTTGTAAAGACTTAAGTTTTGTGAAGTGATGGTGTGTTTTTGAAATAATGAAATGAATAAGGGTCTAGTAGTAGTAGTAGTAGTAGTAGTAGAATTAATACTAGTATTAGGTTTATTTAGTGAAAATTTTTTAAGTTTATTTTTAATTTAAAGAGAACCAAATCATTACAAGTATTAACAATGGAATGACTAAAGTGAATAGTATTGTTGACAATAGAGGCTTGCCTCTTCAATACTTGATCGACTAATTGGGTCAGTTTGGGGATCAATTTTTGAGTCGCGATTCGTCGTTTTGAATTTTAAGGACGTTTTGTATAAAACCGATAAATAGATATTTTGTTTGGTTAAAAATTAGGGTAAAAATGAAGTGGGCTAAGTGCCCTAATATGGCTTCAAAAGAAACGTGTAAATAGGCCTGGGATTGGCCTCGTTATGCATGTCGGATTTCGTATAAGGGTCAATTTTATTTGTTTTCCAAGAGTGTTTTAAATTGAATTCTAAGAATAAAAGGTTAAACTTTTATTTCTGGTAAAACAGAATTTAACTTAGCGTTTTGGAAATTTTCGAAGACGAGATTAGTTCGGGGTTGAATTTTATAAAAATTTTTAAATGTGTTTCTTTTTAAATTCTGAACATAATTTATTTTATTTTCGTTTTTGTGAGATTTAGAATTTGAAATGGAAAGGCGGTATTAATTCGCGACCACAAAAAAAAAAAAATCAGTCATATTTAAAGAACGAACAAAAAGGAATAAATGAATTGATTTTAAATCGATAAATTATATTATATTATTATATTGTCTTAAATTAACACGAGGTGTTATAGTTAGACTTTGCTAAATCACTTAAAATAATTTGATTGCCTAAAAACAACCTAATTATCTAACTAATGTTAATTATATAGATAATAAAGAACACATAAAACATAATTTAAAAATTTAAAAATTTAGATTTTGAAAAATGACAGAAAATAACGAGTCAAATGACAACACGCATGTGGACCATGGTCGTCCTGTATAATTCACACGGCTGGACCACGCTTCCCCGTGGGAGTCACACGGTTGGACCACGGTTCCCCCGTGTGAGAGCTTTTTTTTAAATGTTTTTTTGTTTATGTTACAATTTCGTTTAACGCTGGTTAATTTATGTTGTGACGGGTATGATTATTCGGCGAAATTTGTCACAAGTACGACATTTTTGTCTCGATTAGAAGCATTCAAATGGGCTCAATTAGTGGTACGTGAAAATGGATTAAGTTTGTGCGAGGGAGTAGAAAAACAAAATGGTCGTCCCGCGTCTTAGTTGATTAAGTTCAATGTGATCTTGGAGGTTGATACAGATGTCGTATGAAGAATCCAGCGAAAGAACACAAGTACAAAGAAGTACGGCTGTGGATTTTTTCTTCGGATTTTTAAAGAATTGGTCGGAAAATTTGTGGTATAGCCTATGATCGGTGTCCATAATCATAGGGTCATTGTATATCGGGATGGTCACAGTAGTCAAGCTGCACTGCATGACGATAAAAAAAAGTACATACGTGACCAACTTGCAGCCCAAGTCCGTCCCGCAAAGATTCGTTTAGGTTTACGTGTCCATAGCACAAACAAGCCACAACCAGGGATGAAACAAATCTACAACTTCATAATTCACTAATCAGTTAAGAGCAGAGGAAAGGTTTGGAAGGAATCCCGCACAACAGATGTTCTATTTAGCGGTTAAGCACAATTATGTAAACTACAATGAAAAGGACCTCGTAACCAATCACCTAACTCATATTTTCATGGCTCACCCTCAAGCTGTGAAATTATTTCGGGCGTATTCTTTTGTTGTTGGCATTGACTTTACATATAAAAGTGTAAGAACATTAAACTAAGTCTGGGAATTAAACTAAATTTTAAAAAAACTGAAGTGTAAAAACGTGCATAATGAGTCTCAAAACTCCATCGAGCACAAAGACACTCGATCGAGCTTCCGTACGCTGGGTCGAGTTTTGGGCCACTAGACCGAGTTTCGTGTCAGCTCACTCATTTTCGGCTTGTTTCCTTCTTCAAATCCTTTCGCAACCTGCTCCATCGGACGACTCAATAGTCCGCTACTTGAATTGGCCTTCACGGTCGGTCATCATCCGGCGTTGTCATAGGCTCTCAAACGTATTGGAATCAGCTCAGGACCGCCAAATTCTTGCAAAAGTGAAGATAGAGCGGCAGAAAAAACGTAGAACGGAAAGGGCATCGCATTCACTAAAATAAGCTCAATTAATCACTATAATGCGATGAAACAAGCGTCAAAACATATATCGAAATAGCACTTATCAATCATCAATGTCAGATTTGGTGTTGAAAATCCTACGATCTTATCATAAAAGAGATAAGTGGTTCATTTTCTTGTTATATATGATGTTTTCATGCTTGTTACTAACATGTTTTGCTATGACATTTGATAAG